>JAQBSW010009538.1:0-28282 GCA_029291075.1 Eudiplozoon nipponicum
TTCCAATTGATCCAAATAATGTCGAATTCTCCAAAAATAATGTGACACTAGATTTGTATGATTTAAGTAGATATTTGTTAACACTAGGGCTGAGAATAAACAGTAAAAAGACGAGAGCTTTAAAAATAGGTAACAGAACAGATTTTAATTATGTTTATTTTCATGATGCTGAGATTAATGATGTTTTTGAGATTAAACTTATGCAAGAAATTAAGGATTTAGGCATAACTATTCATTGTACGGCTTCTGCTGAGAGACATATTGAAAGGATAGTAGGCAGTGCCAAGAACAGATGGGCATTAATAAATAGAAATATTATATCGCATGAAATAAAATTTAAAATGTTTATAATATGGATTAGACCGATACTAGAATATGCTGCCGCTACTTGGAATCCCTTAACAAAGGGTTTGTCTAATAAGATAGAAGCTGTACAAAGAAAAGTTGTGAAACAAATTAGTCCTATCTCCTGCACTATATACGCCACTAGATTACAGTTTGTATCACTGCATCCTTTATGGTTTCGGAGAATGTGCTATTGCATAAAAGTTTTCCATTTGAACCAGTGGTCTGGTGCCTATATGAATCCCATAAGAAAGAGTCATGAAATTGGAACTAGATCTGGTCATTTTGCAATATCTCCACCATTGGTGGGGAATGTTGCGGGCAAGCTATTCTCTTTTTCAAAAATTTACAAAATTTACAATCAATTGCCAAAGGGGCTTAGAGAAACGCCTCCAACTAAAATGTCTTTTAAATTTTTATCTACCGAACTAGAAAAAGTGTTTAATCCTGCTGATATTTTTAATTTTGATTATGATAATACTTTCTCATGGTTAAATAAAAGACAGGATTAATTGTTTTTCAGCAACATAATTTCTCCTGAGATTCTATCTTCAAATTTTGTATTATTAAAACTGAAATGTTATGCATTATATCATCTTGTTAATCAACAATGCACACAATCAATTATTAGTCATGGTTCCCTTTTTTTACAAATGTTATACTCGAATTATAACTTAAATTTTTTTGTAATTTTGATGAAGAATCTATCACTGTTTACAGCTGATCTTTCTGATGCTGATAAATTGTACAGTACAACTAATTGCACATATATATGTGATGTGATATCTTTTTATATTGTACATTTTCTAATTTTATTATTTGATGGAACATGTGTGGTTTGAATCCAAATAAAGATATTCTATTCTATTCTATTCTCTCTATGTTCACATATTTCTATCTTGTTTTGCTTTCCAATTTATATATAAAGATATGTTCATTAGTAGATATTTGAGGAGACTATGCGAAAGAAACTTTTCTTATATCTGATAAAATTTCTTTTTGTTTTTGCACACAGGAATGGTACAATGAATTTTATTAAAGCTCGCATTTCAGAAGAATATAAATTATATATATATATATATATATATATATATATATATATATATATATATATATATATATATATACATAATTGAAGATTATGTTAGATTTAATATCAATATAACGTCCCTTCATGGCATATTGTCTGCTGTACAATGACTGATCTGGGATGAATAGCTAGAACTATAGGCCTCAAGAGATTCCAAATAATTTCCGGCTGAAAATTGTCTAGCCAGAAAATATAAGTCGGTATACTACAACGATGGCAATGTGCACCGGTTCATATCCCGTCCGTGAAAAATTCTGAGCAGCGCTTGAAATGTTACCATTACGAACAATACCGAGTGGGCTGAATAAATTGCCTATTCTCCGTAATGTAATGTTAAGTTTACCCACAATATACATATAATTAAATTTTACCTCATCATCTATATATATATATATATATATATATATATATATATATATATATATATAAGTTGGCCTGTTACTTTCTTATGAATTTTAAGTTTATATTTATAAAATGAATTGAACTCTATTTTGCTTTAGCAATAAAGATGAGTAATGTTGACATAATTTTCAGACAAGAATAGTGTTCACTTTTGAATGATTGATTTTATCGATAATAATTCCGCGTTTTCATAGGTTCAAAACTAATGCTCAATCTGTTGACACAACATTTTGTCAGTAAGTCTCTTCAACATTTGTCAGGCGTTTTGTGCTTTGTCTAGGATTAACTTTGCTCTTCTGTCTTTTTCACTCACATGACAGTCATTTCACGCACATAAACAGCTTTTGCTCGTTTTTAGGGCGCTTTTTTTTAAACTTTGGTGCATTAGCCGATTTCACATTGTTCGAAAATTTTGCTATATTTTGTCTGAAAAATTTGATCAATCTTACATGTTCAAATTCGCTATTTTAACTTGACTTTTACATTTTTTCTTGCGCTTTCTTGATTAAACAATAATTAGACACGGATATTTCTACAACTCTTCAATTAAGATGGGGCTCGTTATATATATATATATATATATATATATATATATATATATATATATATATATATATATATTGAAAAACATATTTCTTTTAATAACATTTAAATCTTTATTTAAATATCATCATTATCTACTTATGTGAATTTGATAGTGCTTTAAATTAAAAGTGCTGTATTTCTTAATTTCAAGCGTGAATTTGACGTCTGGCTATAATTGACTGTCTTAATTTTGACGAATTTACTAATTATATAACAGATAAAATAAATTTATCCAAATATCGTCTGTAATGTGTGCACAGTTAAGTTACATTTTTTATCATTATTTCAACCGAAATACATGTAATGTCGTTTCACATAACGTCTTCAATTAACTGTTGCATAATTATTGACAAGCAAGAAGGATTTACACATTTTTATGCATGATCAAATAAGATCATTTATGGTACTATTGATTATGAAAGCAATTTAGAATTAAGCTTTACAAGAAACATGTTGCTCGACAGGGAATGAATGAATTACCTTATCCTTGTTTGTGTTCACTAAGGTGTTCAATTACGGAGTCTAATCGAAGAAATGTCATAGAAACGCCTTGTTGAGCCCAACAAGGATAGGGTAATTTATCTAGAATTATTATTTAGACAGATGATACGGAATAACAATTATTTTACAAAGGTCTAAGACAAGTGATACCATTAGTTTCCAAGACTAATTCTCCACTGAGGTCGTCTGCTTATTTGTATCTGTCCATAACGGTTTCTGTGTCTATCCAATTACATATGAATATTTTGAATATATATATATATATATATATATATATATATATATATATATATTCTTTTGAAATGCGAGCTTCAATAAAATTCATTGTACCATTCCTGTGTGCAAAAACAAAAAGAAATTTTATCAGATATAAGAAACGTTTCTTTCGCATAGTCTCCTCAAATATCTACTAAATGAACATATCTTTATATATAAATTGGAAAGCAAAACAAGATAGAAATATGTGAACATAGAGAGAGTTTGAAATACGGAAACCAATTAATTTCGTATGTCACATCCAGTTCAAGCTCAATGCTTGTGTATGCTTCTTCTGCTTGCATAAATACGGCTGTTCTATGTTCACAAATTTTTTTTTCTTACTAATTTATATATATATATATACTATATATATATATATAGATATGTTCGTTAGTAGATATTTGAGAAACGAAAACGTTCTTATATGTCATCTTTGTTCTTTAGGAAATATATATATATATATATATATATATATATATATATATATGTATGCTGCAAGAATAAACTAAAAATTGCAAGAATATGTACATGGAATTTATCAAACACAAGTTTCGTACTTATTAGGGGCTAATCAAATGCTTGAAAAAAATGTCGAAGCCGGGGCTCAAACAAGGATGCATTAACTACAAGCCCAAATTCTCATCCACTACGCCGCTCAAATCAAGCTTCCATGAAATCAATAAACAAAAAGAAAGTTTATCAGATACAAGAAACGCTTCTTTCTCTTTATCTCCTCAAGTAACTACTAATGAACATATCTCAATATATAAATTGGAAAGCAAAGCAGAATAGAAATATGCAAACATAGGGAGAGTGTGAAAAAAATTTAAAAAAAATTATTTATGAAACAGATATTCCTCGGTTTGAGTCCCGCGACATTAAATTTTGGACAGTTCTTGCAGAGTTCCCAATGATGACGAAACCGGTCCACTTGATGAATTTCCTTTGCTATCTGACTGTAATGTTTATTTAATACTGACAAGATACACATGCACAAACAAATATATATATATATATATATATATATATATATATATATATGTTGTGCCATTTTAATATATATGTTATCTACGATTCAAAGCTTTCCTTCACGAATGTATGAATTGCTTATTTTGGAGTTTAAACTTATCAATATAAAAAATAAAAATTATTCCATGTCGAGCGTCTAACCAGAGCATTTATTGAGTGTACGTCAATTGGTGTAACTGACGGTCAATTTGCTGCGTGCTGTGACAAGTTAAATTAAATGGGATTTGTGTTTATCTCACGTTAGTGATCGTGTACGATATTCAGCATTTTATGGTCGTATGCTGTTCACAGGCCATATTGTCAATAAATTATAATTTTTCGGTTTTGAACAAGGCAAAATCATAAAATATGCTCCTGACTTTCGAAACTATTATGATTAGTAAGCATAGTCTTTGCTTAAAACTAAATACAAAACACATCAAACTAGATTAGTAATGAAATTTCGCCACTATGTGTATGAAAAATTACACACCCTTTATTCGCGGACACAATCAAGAGAAAGAAGTCAGCGTTGAATCATCGTCTGACAAATACAACCTAGGTGTGAATGGAAGCAACAAAATCTACAGCAATTATTAGAAAAAAAAAGACAATGGTCTAACGAAATTAAATACTGTTTGTTGCGAAGAACTAATATATATGCAAGTATGTATTAGGTTTTGCGAACCTAGTAACAAATTAGTTCAGTTGTGACCAGAAGGATAAACCAAAGGCAGCATGAACGGAAAGTATAATCTCATGCACATTCGTTTCGTAATACCGGCTCCTACTGATGAGTCGCCAGTAAGCACGAAACGAATGTGAATGAGATTATACTTTCCGTTCATGCTGCATTTGGTTTATCCTTCTGGTCACAACTGAACTAATTTGTTACTAGGTTCGCAAAACCTAATACATACTTGTCTAACGAAATTACCTGATCTGCATTTTGTCTAACGCAGATTTCATTGTTCCAGTAATTTTCTATTTGCATTATATTTCGATCTACTTTACCGTAGATCTTCATCAGATGCATTTCACGAAAAAATGAAGCAAGTGGTTTAAACATGGCTATCCCTAATGAAAGATCGGTTAGAAACGAATTAATTACTGAGGCTGTCAAAATGGCAAAGCTTCTTTCGGATAATGATAGGGTGAAATTTGAATTATACGTTGCCTCAATGGTTTTACCACGCCAAGAGGATAAAGTTAAGCCTAGTTATGAGATTAAACTTCTAAAAAAGGATTTAGTATCAAATAATGTTTTATGTCTTAAGGCGAATAAAGGAGGAGCTCAGGCTTGCTTCATTTTTTCGTGAAATGCATCTGATGAAGATATACGGTAAAGTAGATCGAAATATAATGCAAAAAGAAAATTACTGGAAAAATGAAGCTGCGTTAGTCAAAACGCAGATCAGGTAATTTCAATTAATCCAGGTTCGCAACTAAGAAGTTCTTTCAATGGTCTAACGAATCATTTATATTCGTAGTAGATATCAGTAGTTATTATGGTTATCAATATACGTATACTCTAATAAAATTCGTAGTATCATTACCATCTGTAAGGATAAGATGAAATTTATTAGGAACAAAAACCATTTTCCTCATTATCTCTTCATGTATATGCAAATGCTTATATATATATATATATATATATATATATATATATATATATATATATATATCGAGACTACTAAAACATCATTTTGGTGCCACCTTTTCGTTGATGTACATCCTGGGTTCTCAATTGGTTATGTGGGTAGCAACTAGTCTGACTCATTTTACTTCTTAGTTCAGTTGTGACCAGAAGGATAAACCAAAGGCAGCATGAACGGAAAGTATAATCTCATGCACATTCGTTTCGTGCTTATTGGCGACTCATCAGAAGGGGCCGGTATTACGCCCTTTAACCACTATATAGTTGGTAGAAGAATGTGGAATAATAGGACGGTACAATCTCCAAAACGAATGTGTAAACCTGTAATAGTGAAGCTAACATAATCTAAAGTCAACGACAATACGACTTCAATGCTAACTCACACTATATAATATATATACCGAGTCTGTAAAGGATTCTAACACTATGGCTATTGTGTTAGTAACTGATACCTTTTTTGAAATCGATGAGTACCGGATACTAACACTATGGTTTCCGAGTCGGTACATGATACCAACCTGATGGATATAAATTTATACTAAAGTTCACCCAAATTGAGAATTACAAAAATTTCCGAACACCTGTTACTCCAGTTAAACCATACACTCTGGCCTTCATCGATATCAGTTATCACATTTCGCGGTAAGCATGACTAACACAATAGCCATAGTGTTAGTATCCTTTACTGACTCGGCATATATATTATATAGTGTGAGTTAGCATTGAAGTCGCATTGTCGTTGACTTTAGATTATGTTATCTTCACTATTACAGGTTTACGCATTCGTCTAGGAGATTGTACCGTCCTATTATTCCACATTCTTCTACCGAATATACAGTGGTTAAAGGGCGTAATACCGGCTCCTACTGATGAGTCGCCAGTAAGCACGAAACGAATGTGCATGAGATTATACGTTCCGTCCATGCCAAACCTAATAAATACTTGCATATATATTAGTTCTTCCCAACAAACAGTATTTAACTGTAATATATCATTTTACTTCTGTTTCTTGTTCGGACTGATTAGTAAGTGTATATGCGTATGTTAAACGAACATTGGTTACGCGGGCAATGATAACAATCAATTTTAATCAAGTTTGCGATCTTCATATATACACCTGACCCATAATGTACACACATTTGTCTCTATAAACTAAGTATTGTATAGTGCAGAAAAGGCAATTCATCCAGTAGACCGGCCTCGTTCTTATTAGTAACTCAAAACGTACTGGTCAGAATTCCCGCGGCAAATTCTGGACAGTACGCGATGGGCTCCCAATAAGGAAGAAACCGGTCAACTGGACGAATTACCTTTTACACAATATACAATACTTAGATTATACTGACAAATGTATGTACTTAATAGGTTAGGTGTTTTTATCAAGTTCGCAACCTTGTATAAACGTAATTATATGTGTATGTATCTCTATGTGTGGCAAATACTGGACAGTACGTTATGAGTTCCCAATAAGGACGAAACCGGTCTTCTATATGAATTAAATGCTGTTTGTTTAGGAGAACTAATATAATATAAAGAGTATATATATATATATATATATATATATATATATATATATATATATATATATACATATGCAAGTATGTATTAGGTGTTGCGAACCTAGTCACAAATTAGTTCTTTTGTGACCAGAAGGATAAACCAAAGACAGAATGAACGGAAAGTATAATCTCATGCACATTCGTTTCGTGCTTACTGGCGGCACATCAGTAGGAACCGGTATTACGCCCTTTAGCCACTATATATTTGGGTGAAGAATGTTGGATAATAGGACGGTACAACCAATGTTACAAAGAAATGTGCCGCAATTTCAGAAACCATTTGATTTTCCCAGGCTGCTAAATTGAAAGGATATTTTACTCCGGTTATAAACCATACTGTCGGTCGATCTATGCATGTTGATAGACAAATTAAGTAGGTAACCAGATATCAACCAACACAAAAGATCTACCGCTAGTCACACGTACTGACGCGCTTTGAACTTCAATGATCATCATTAGAGTACGACGTCAAAAATTCTAGCGGTAATCAAACCGCCACGCGTATAGATGGAAAACAAATTAGATATGCCGCTCTCACATCTAGTGACCTCGCATACATTGTACCTGACCGGAAATGTCGGCTGCACAATTTCTATGCAGTCACGAACACTAACATTTTGCAGATTAGGCCACATATATATATATATATATATATATATATATATATATATATATATATATATATATATACAATTTAACAATCATTAATTGCGCGGATGGTGATAACAATTATTTAAATCAAGTTTGTGAGCTTGAAGTAAACACCTATCCCACTCAATTTAAACAGTCTGAGAACATCCGCGCAATCAATCATTGGTGAACTTACGTATGTTCATTAATCGCTAATTTTTAGGGTTAATTTTATTTGCTTATAAAGGCATTTGTGTTACCTTAAATTTCACGCGCTGTTTATCTGCACCAAAATGTGTAAGTTAATGCCACTTAAATTTTCATGCTACGTTTGGCGAGAAACAGCGACCGTGATAAAATAGATGTTTAAGTAAATTTCCTCTTTCCACTTTTCAGCATTTCAAAACAATATACTAATTGCGGTTTGAACTCGTAAGCAATTGTTTTATCGCCTTCTGAAGTTAATCATTGAAGATTTAAATGCAGCAGGACGTGAGACTGACTGTAGTTTATAATAAAAATATGCGGAAATTTGGATAAATCTGGTCTTGCGTAGTTTTACAGCTTATAATTTGTGGTAAAGTTTGTGAAAATGCTCTATTGAAGCCCACATAGAATTTGTGCAGCCGACATTTATAACTACGTTTAATTTATTAGAAACTTCTGGGATTGAATACCATATGACTAATATTTAATAACTAATGAAAGTTCGATCCTTATAAGTCAGTTTGCCATAGTGCTCTTATAATTACAATAAAATGTTGAAACGCATCAAAAAATGCAACTGAGTTTAGTTTTTCCTTTTGTGTGATAAGTTAAATGATGTATAATTTGTGTTTATCTCAGGTTTACAAAAAATAGTTTTATATTATGCGTTTCCGTTCGGCAATTCTTTGTAAGATTAAATTTGAAACCAAAACAAAACTTTAATTGACGATTTGTCTTCACATGACCTGACAAAGTATTATTGCTATTAATGTAATTTTATTGTGCATTATGTGTTACCATGGGACAAGCTGTGATGATAGATGCAGAAGTTTGAATAAGAAACATTAAAAAGTTGTGTAAAAAACTCAATAAATTAAACTTTAATACACAAAACGCATGTGTACTTTAGAATATACTTTTCATTTACGCTGACTTTACTTTATCCTTCTGGCTCTATTTGAACTAAGTAGAAACTTGTTGTGCATAACCTAAAGCACTATTACAAACTTTCAGGAGACTGTACCGTGAAACTGACCAACATTAATTGACCAGACATTTACCGGGTATAGGGTAAAATACAGCTTCCTAAGGATAAATCATCAGTAAGCATGAATCGGGTGTGAAAATGATATGAAGCCTGGTATACATGCTGATTTTAGTGCGTACCTACTTGTTTGAATAATATCTGCATGTTTTCTCGTTTGGTCTGCAGTTCACGTAGCCCCTAGGTAATCAGTTTATAATCTGTGAGGGTTACGATGACGCTCTCTTCAATTTATCACTTGTTTTAAAACCAGTTGTTTTCTTGTTTAAGTGTTGGACAAGTGGTGATGGAATAAGACTTAATTCTGATTGTCCCTTTTTTTATCAGAGTGACATCAATTATTATTATTATTATTATTATTATTATTATTATTATTATTTTATTTTTTATTATTATTATTATTATTATTATTATTATTATTATTATTATTATTATTATTATTATTATTATTATTATTATTATGATTAATGTGCAAAATAACGCGCTGTAATTAAAGCCAAATTTGGTTTGCAAGAATTTACGATCGATGCTAAAGATGTGGTTTGGCATGAGGGAGCTAGACACTTGCCAGTGAGGTTTGTTTTTAAATCTTTCCTCGTATCATTGATCGACGGTTTTGTTGTGCATCCGATGATGTAGATTATATTGCAGCTACAGTAATGCCTAAATGCAACTAACGAAAGAGATAATAGTGACGTCTGCTCACGTGTATCAACGCTTGGGAATCGCTGGCATTAAGGATGGTGCGTAACTTAACTTTGGCCGATTAGTCTTTCAATTTTGATGCAATCTAGACTCTGCTAGGCGTGTAAAGTTTGCGATTATCATTAAATATTACCAAAAACCAGTTAATTGAGCTGTCTTGCTTTCTCATTGGAATCGTTGACCACTATGTTCTGTCTCATTTCTTTGAATTAAAAAATATATTTTTTGTAATTCGTAAGTAGCCCGATCCGCATTATGTGGTTGGGTAAGATGTTGAAAAGATCATTTGAAAGTTGGCGGAGTGCCAGCTTCATATGTTGAATCTCCGCGATTTGCGTTCTCGGGTTGTCGCTTTGCACTATCAGTTTCCCAAAGACCCGATTGATCCCCATTTCCAAGTACGCATCTGTTTTGTCTTCGAACAGGCTGGGTACGTATTTTTTTAAATTGTTTTGTCGGATCTTTGTGAAACTGTCCGTGCAAAGCTACTACCCGCGTACGCAAAACGCGACATTGGGTACGCATTCCTCCCTTTCCTCCGAAGACTTCAACATCGTTCATACTCACCACTGGAATTGAGGTGCGATCTTATCTTTGTAGACTGGCAACGTTTCGATATGGTATTTCCCATATCATTATCAGGCCTCTAAACAAACACGTTGTCAGCTTTAAAATATTACTATCAAAATTATCTGTGAAAATTAGTTAGTTTATGCAGACTCGACACAGCCCAACCTCATATCAAATTTAGGGCGTAAGACATTGTTCTATTGGCGTTGATAGTTTTCGAAATATGCATTTTGTATTTGTTTCCGACAAGTTTTTGCCAACCGGCAAAATGAAATTAACGGACACAAGCATTGCAATTTGAAACACCTAGTCAATCTTTGAATATTCATTCGAAAATAAATTAATTCTTTTGCAACTAAATTACTGCAGAAAACTTTTAATGCACGCAAGAAAATTTTAAAGTTTAAGTATCTGAGTGTAAGGCATGGAAACATTGCTGAGTTCCACGTTTTTTCAACAAACTTACTTAATAAAATTAGAGAAGCTCCGAAAATTTCATTCTATAAGCGATAGTTCAAGTAAGATCTAGCTAACTTTATTTAATGTGAAATTATGATGTCATTTACCAGTTTATCTGAACGTTAATTGGCTCCTGTGTTTCGTTTTATGTTGAATATTAGCTTATTTGAATTCTATATTCAAAGAAGTCAACTCATGATGAAATCTGGCGTAAAGTCGCTTTCCTTAACTTTGCTCTACTGGCATGCATTTGTAAAAGTTTAAGCTTCCATTGTGAAAGAATTTCTCAGTTTACGAAACAATATTGTAGTAAAATTATATGTGTCTATAACAACTCATGATGGGCTAAATTATCTAAACGATAATTTGCAAATAACGGGACAATTTAAGAGGTGAAATTAAGCAAGAGTCGAGAAATTGCGTATTGAAGGAAAGACTGTAAAAATAATGTAATGGAAGATAAAAATCTACGTAAACTTTCGTTAATGTGTTTTGCATGCAATTAGATTGAACAAAGTAACGACAAATGAAGCACTAATATTTGGCCGATTTTGCTGTAAATGATCTTTCAATTAGATTTTGAAGTATTAAAGTTTTAAGCGAAATATACGCTAATCGCAATCAAATATTCGAAGATATTTGCCGGAGCTAATTTTTTATCAGGACTCTAGCAGACACCCTTGACAAAGGCTCTGAGTGATTAGTATCAAAGTATCTCGGGAGAAAATAATCTCACGGGATTCAACCACTTTGCTCGACAACACAGGAACGGGTAATTCAGGTGTAATTGTGCACCAAAGGTTTGGATTATAATCAAAATGCATATGAAATGTCCTACAAACTAGGTATGCGTCACAAATAAGTCTAAAGGGCATATTTCCATTAAATTTTATTCAATGTGGAAGTCGGCCTACGCGGCACATTTGCCCGTTTAGTTTTTTAATAAGTTCGTGTTCTAGTGGCAGAAATAGGAATATGTCTGGTGATTTGAAGTATAGCACCATTTTTTGTTTACTTTTACACACAAAAGTTTTTCCTAGCCTTAAATTCTGTTGCAATGTCTGTTTATCTTAGTAGCATATTGCTACAAATAGGCAGTTCGGTGTGAATGGTATCTCCTGCCCGAGAAAAGACATGGAAAGCAACAAAAATACAGTTTAAGCACACTATCAACTTCAAAATGACCTACCAGTCATCGAAAGAATGAAGAAAAGCCGAAAACTCGCAAAGTTGGTCAGACCAGGCACTAGCTTTAAATGCATTTTACAGCTTCAATTTTTCAAACTCAAGCCTCTAAACTTAGAACAGGTGAACACAAATTGGGCTCTATAGGTTAAACAAGTTTTCAGTCTGTTTCTAGCAGTAAAACTTCACTGCTATTAATGGCATGCTAGTTAAAGTTTTCGAGAAATAATTCCAATATCGTGAGATATTCTTGATCTGTCAGATTGCGCAATGAAAACTGTGACACTGAATATGTAAAAAAATTGCAATTATGACCGATTGTCTATTGTTAGATTACAAGAAATGCTGAACTTTGGGAGTAAGCGCTTTTAAGCCTGTTTGTGCGTATATTTTACTGTCTTAGATTTGCGGATACGGGCTATGTTATCTGTACACGATTCTAATTGGAAGCATATATTTTTCACTAGATGCGTAGATATATTATCAAAAATATTAATTCTGATTTTTCCCTTAAATAGATACAGAAATATATATATATATATATATATATATATATATATATATATATATATATATATATATATATATATATATATATATATATATATATATATATATATATATATAAAGTTTTTACTCAAAGTGATTTTAATTTTACGTGAATTTCGTGAAAGTACGTCGTTTGAACATTTACTCATTCTATATAAGCCACTCAATTTTAAATTCTTTTCAGAATGCAACGATTATTATACTATTCAACAAAGGATCTTAAAGAATCGTAAAATGCAATATTTGACTGCCACAAATTTTGTTGACAAATTAATTTTCCAATTAAATAATATTGATTACGCAGGTGTCTGTAAAAATTCTTTAAATCAAGTTTTCGAGCTTCAAGTAAACACCAATCCCATTGTATTTAACCATTCGTCGAACAACATAACAAAACTACCACCAGCCGCAACGCACTGACGCGTTTCGACCTTTCATGATCATCATCAGAGTATGACGGCAAACTGACTATCGCATTGAATATGTATGGAAATCAAAGGTAGATATGCGGCTCTCACCTCCAGTAGTCTTGCATATATTGTACGTGACTGGAATTGTCGGCTGCCCAATATCTATAGAGTCACGAAAATGACCTGTTTGTAGCTTTCGCCACACGCGTATATAGACATTATAGTTAAACAGTAACTGATTGCGCGGGTGGTGGTAACAATTCTTTAAATCAAGTTTGCGAGCTTAAAGTAAACACCAATCTCATTGTAGTTAACCAGCTGTCGAATTGCAAAGAACCTAGTTTTGAAATGTTGGTCGACAATTGGTTAAATCCAATTGGATTGGTGTTCACTTCGAGCTCGCAAACATTATTTAAAGAAAAGTTATGGAGATGATGAGCACATGTACAATTAAAAAATAATTTATTGCGCGGGAGGTGGTAACAATTCTTTAAATCAAGTTTGCGAGCTTGAAGTAAATACCAATGCCATCGGATTTAACTAGTCGTCGACCAGCATAAAAAACTACCGCCGGTTGCACGCACTGACACGTTTCAAAATCTATGATCATCATCAGAGTATGACGGCAAACTGACTAGCGAAGATCAAATCGCAATGCATATAAATGTAACGAAAAATTAGATATGCGGCTCTCACCTATAGTAGTTTCGCATACATTGGACTTGATTTCAAGAATTGTTACCATCACCCACGAAATCGATATTGTTCAAGTGTATTGTCTATATATGTGTGTGGCGAAAGCTACAACCAGCTAATATTCGTGGCTGCATAGAAATTGTGCAGCCGACAATTCCAGTCGTATCCAACGTTTGCTATACTACTAGAGGTGAGAGCAGAAAATCTACTTTTGCTTTCCATATATATGCAATGCGGTTTGATCCTCGTTAGTCAGTTTGTCGTCGTACTCTGATGATGATCATAGAAGGTCGAAACGCGTCAGTGCGTTGCGACTGGCGGTAGTTTTGCTATGTCATTCGGCGACTAGTTAGATCTAATGGGATTGGTGCACTTACTCATCTGCACAGTTTATTGCTTCGTAAGGTTATTTTAGATCTTTTGTTGAATAGTGTAACAAATGTGGCTGTTTGAAAAGTGTTTTAAATTAAGTGGCTTATGTAGGATGAGTAAATTTTAAAAGTGTCGTGTTTTCACAAAATACATAAAACATTAAAATTAATTTAATTTACTAAACTTCACTTTACAATCGTTCGTTTTTATATATACTGGGTTTTCATTTGATTATGTTGGTGGCAAAAACACTGACTCGGTTTTACTTTTTACTGTTTCCATGTAAAGGTCTTTCTCGCTGTATGGCAAAATGATGTCTTGGATCTTATTATTCTTGTATTGATGGACTGGAATTTAAAATGTTCGAATTGTTGGCTGTTACGTGTACGAATAGTATTTTCTCGAGTGTAGTCTTTCGTTTCCCTTTCACCGCAATTTTATTTTGTCCATGTGGCGAATGCTACAAACAGTTAATGTTCGTGGCTGCTTAGAAATTTTGCCGCCGACATTTCCAGTCAAGTTCAATGTATGCGAGCCTGCTAGAGGTGAGAGCTGCATAACTAACATTGATTTCCATATATATTCAATGCAGTTTGATCCTCGATAGTCAGTTTGCCGTCGTACTCTGATGATGATCATAGAAGATCGAAACGCGTCAGTGCGTTGTAGCTGGCGGTAGATTTGTTATGTTGCTAGACGACTGGTTAAATACAATGGGATTGGTGTTTACTTCAAGCTCGCAAACTTGATTTGAAGCATTGTTACCACCACCCGCGTAATCAGTTATTGTTAAATTGTATTGCCTATATACGTATATGTGGCGAAAGCTGAAAACAGTTAATGTTCGTGATTGCATAGAATTTGTGCGGCCGACATTTCCAGTCAAGTATGTATTAGGTGTTGCGAGCCTAGTAACAAATTAGTTCAGTTGTGACCAGAAGGATAAACCAAAGGCAGCATGAACGGAAAGTATAATCTCATGCACATTCGTTTCGTGCTTACTGGCGACTCATCAGTAGGAGCCGACATTACGCCCTTTAACCACTATATATTTGGGTGAGGAATATGGTATAATAGGACGGTACAATCTCCTAGACGAATGTGTAAGTCAAGTTCAATGTATGGATTTCATATTAAAAAGTAGATTATCAGGACATTATTTAAGAATGTCAAAACTCGACTTTTTAAATGTTGTTTTGTAACTTTTCTATGATAACGCGGGAAAATCAATGTACGGTAAAAGATGAGAAATAACAATTAGCGAATTAAAGCATCTGATTTATATGGATATGCCTACCTGCATAACACGCATAAACAAGATCACATAGGAAACCATAAAACACCAGCTAAACGGCAAGGCGATATTGGTAAAATTCTTTATTGTGGCTTTCATTATATCATCTTCGGACTTCATTGCCGCTCTCTGTCAACTCGCATACACACATTCTGCGAATCCTTCTCTCTCTATATATATATATATATATATATATATATATATATATATATATATATATATATATATAGATATATGCATTTTATTTTCCCCTCTACGTACCTTTTTGGACACATGGTTTCGCCTATATATCTGAGTTTAAAATTTTTGCGAGGTATCTCGTTAACCTCTGAGGTTTTGAGGATTTCTATTTTTTCCTTCTGGTTCGGTAGTTTATTGTGCATAGTAAGTTATTGTCTTAGTAATGTTCTGATGTTGTATTCGATTAATAGTGTTCTAATTTTTCTATTCAATCTGGAATCACATAAAACCAGAATTCTTCGCTTTTCTAAATCCATTTCTTGTTTTGCGTGGTTTATTTTTCCATTAAATCTTAATTATGCCGCGTTTATGATTTTCTAAATTAATTTTGTCAAAAATTTATTTATCCTGAATATTTCGTTCAGTTACTAATCCCTATATTCATAGATTTCTTAATATCTTAGATTTTAGAATACCTATTTTCATCCCATAACGATGTTTAGAAGAGAACTCCAGGAAGATACCCGAATAAGTATAATAATTAAATAAATACACAACTACGTACATATATAAATACATGTATATATACATGCAAACATTAAAACATAAATGCATACTTAAAATCCACACATACATACAATCATAAATACATACAAACAGACATACATACATATCTGCAATCATGCATACATAAATGAATACATATATATTACGGCTTGAATTTTACTATTCGTATTGTCTGTCAAACTCGGATGATGGCGAAAGTATATTGAAACGCGGCATTATTTATAACATAATTTAGATGGTTTAAGTTCTATACATAGAGTAAATAGATGGTATTTCTGCTTATTTCCTGTCGTCACACCTGATTTAACTTATTCTTGTCGTGAACAACGAAATTATAGAATTATTACATCATTCTTATGAAAAACTAGAACTTTGTTTGTGATTGAGTGAGAGAGAGATAAATGAATATATACATATATATATATATATATATATATATATATATAGAGGGGGAGGGAGATGGAGAGAGCGAGAGAGAGAGAGCAAGTTTGAAATAGATCGGTTAGCTGAAAGGGATAGATATTAACTGTTCACTTATCTATAGTCACGTTATCTGCAGGTGTGTTTTCAAATAATTTTGACATATTCTTTGATTGTCTATTGTCGTGTGAAACTGCGATAATATAATTCATTAATTTGCTATCTTTTCACGGGTACAGTTCTACTGTTATAGAGGCCATATTTGTATATTTCGTGATAATAGCTTGGCTCTAGTATCTGTTACTCAGTGGTAGAGTCAACTTCATAAAAGCTTTCAGCAATGTGACCTTGAAGCCGACAAAATACATAAAACATATTAAAAGCCTTTAAAGGGTACCAAATCTGCTATCTTGAAAACTTTCTACTTCGTTTGACATCGGTTATCACGTTTTCGTCTTGACTACTGATCTATCTCATGAAAACACATTTAATCCTGTTATTCACAATTGTACTTATCTAGCATATTTTAAGCATTTCTAACTTATTTGTAAAATAACATGCGAATTTAGCAAGCGCCTACTACTCAGGTGAGGGTAATAGTGATTTAGACCAAAATCCTCATCTTTTAATAGACAGCAACCATATTTCTTCAACCGGTCTGATGTAACTGCTTGTACTGCTTCGTTTCATCATGTCTTGACCATAATGAGAGCAAGTTGCTTTCGTTGCCTCAACTTCGACTTAATTAAGCTTGCCAAGACTAATTATAATGCAAACAATTATGTAGCCTAATTTGGTTCTGGGATAGATTACATTTGCTTCTTTATGAAATTTTTATTATTATATGAGATTATATGAGATTAGGTATATCGGGAACAGTGGATTACTGCAATATACTGTAAATTGAAATTTTGTTGGTTCTTCTACGCGCCTGGAAAAGCAATGAAAAGGAATCGTGACATCACGGATAAGCGTATATGTCAATCCGTACGGATTAATCATATATTTATTTTTTAAATGTCAATATAGGTTAGAGTATAAGATTTGTGTGTGTGTATGTGTGTGCGTGTGTGTTGTTTTGCATATACAAATGTGAGTATAAGAGAATAGTTATTGAGGCTGGATATTGGGGCACACAAGAAAAATAAATTAGGAAGTAAAATGAATATAAAGAGAACTGTCTTGAATTAGGATATCACATTTGCCACAAGGTGTTTTCTCAGGGAGTCCCGAAAATTCGTAAAGAAATTCGGCAAATCTTAATTTAAAAACATTTCCAGACAAACAAATTTAAGACGCTTCAGAGTGAGGACACCAGTGAGAACACATCAATCAATTAAAAAAACAAGCTATGAACCTGGAAATGTAAAGGAATCAATATTTTATCGACCAACGACCAGATCTCAGGCATCACTTTGCAATACTGCGAGAATGACCTTTACATGCAAACACGCATACACACAAACACAAACGCATACACACTTACCAATCAGCCAAAACAAGAAACAGAAGTAAAAACGAGTCAGATTTGTTACCACTAGCATAATCAATTGGAAACCCAAAATGTATATATATGTATGATTGTATAGCGATGATTAGTATTCACGAAATAAATGGAAAATCAGCTATTTCCGATCATATATTGGAAACGGGGCACCCAGTCAATTCGACCAATTTCGTAATTCAACAAAAAGCAAAATCAAACGAATTATTATTTTTTTCTTAAGCCTTTCTATAAAAAAACAAGCACCTAGCCTAAATATTCAAACATTTCATCAACATATATATATTATATAGTGTGAGTTAGCATTGAAGTCGCATTGTCGTTGACTTTAGATGATGTTAACTTCACTATGACAGGTTTACACATTCGTCTAGAAGATTGTACCGTCCTATTATTCCACATTCTTCTACCAAATATATAGTGGTTAAAGGGCGTAATACCGGCTCCTACTGATGAGTCGCCAGTAAGCACGAAACGAATGTGCGCATGAGATTATACTTTCCGTTCATGCTGCCTTTGGTTTATCCTTCTGGTCACAACTGAACTAATTTGTTACTAGGTTCGCAACACCTAATACAAACTTGCATATATATTAGCTCTTCGCCACAAACAGTATTTAACTGTTATATATTTCATCAACATGATATTCTAATCGACTGGTTACGAATAACAAAATTCAACAACAGTTTACTAGTATCCAGGCAAGGCCGAATACGCCCTCGACCAGCCTCAACAAACATTCAATTGGATTGACAGCAAACTGAAGAGGAAAAAACAGATGCACATACAATGACAGAGATTTCCAAACAATGTCAGCGTTCAAAACTACAATCCGCACTGGCGCTGTTACCAAGAGAAGAACACAAATTTGCGCAAAAAGGTGAAACATTCGGAAAAATAGCACTCGTACACGTAACAGCGAACAATTCGAACAGACATTATTATAATCAAGGCTGATTAATAATTGTTATCACCAACCGCGCAACAATTGTTTGTTTAATTCGAACAGATGGTTAAATCTCAAGCCATCAATACAATAATGACCAGATCTCAGACATCACATTGCAATACAGTGAGATGTCCTTTACATTCAAACAGGCACACACACACACAGAAACAAACGCATACACACAAACTAAACAGGCAAAACAAGAAATAGAATTAAAATCGAGTCATATTTGTTGCCACCCCATATATATATATATATATATATATATATATATATATATATATATATATATATAAATATATATATATATATTAATATATATATATATATATATATATATTACAACGCAGATTGCAGATTTCAATGTAGAGATGCTCATATTTTTCTATATTTCTGTCTCCGTATGTGCAGCTGTTCCCCACTCAGTTTGTTACCAATCCGATCGAAGAATTTCATTAAATCAGAGTTTGCGAGCTGGAAATAAACTTTAGTCCAATGAATTTAACCAGTCTTCGAACAACGCTGGCAAAACTAACGCCGGCCGCAACGCACTGGCGCGTTTCGAATTTCATGATCATCATCAGAAGTACGACGGCAAACTGACTATCGAGGATCAAACCGCATTGAATATATGGAAATCAAATTGAGATATGCGGCTCTCACCTCTAACAGTCTCGCAAACATTGAACTTGACTGGAAATGTCGGCTGCACAATTTCTATGCAGTCACGAACATTAACTGTTTACAGCTTTCGCCACATATACATATATAGGCAATACAATTTAACAATAATTGATTGCGCGGGTGGTAACAATTCTTTAAATCAAGTTTGCGAGCCTGAAGTAAACTCTTATCCCATTGTGTTTAACCAGTCGTCGAACAACATAACAAAATTAACGCCAGCCACAACGCACTGACACGTTTCGACCTTCCTTGATCATCATCAGAGTACGACGGCAAACTGACTATCAAGGATCAAACCGCATTGAATATATATGAAAATCAAATTGAGATATGCGGCTCTTACCTCGAATAGTCTTCAATAAATTGTACTTAACGGGAAATTTAACAATTATTGTTTGCGCGGGTGGTGGTAACAATTCTTTAAATCAAGTTTGCTAGCTTGAAGTAAACACCAATCCCATTGTATTTAACCAGTCGTCGAAAAACATAACAAAACTACCGCCAGCCGCAACGCACTGACGCGTTTCGACTTTCCTTGATCATCATCAGAGTACGACGGCAAACTGACTATCGAGGATCAAACCGCACTGAATATATACGGAAATCAAATTTAGATATGCGGCTCTCACCTCTAGCAGTCTCGCATACATTGAACTTGACTGGAAATGTCGGCTGCACAATTTCTATGCAGTCACGAAAATTAACTATTTGCAGCTTTCGCCACATATACATATCTAGACAATACAAGTTGTTTGTTTACAGTATCTTTGCAATTTTAGCTAGGTGAGTTGTGATTTTAACAGATATTTTTTAGAACTTTTGATCGAAAGCGCTTTTCTACAATTTACAGTGTGAGTTCCTAAACACATACTCAAGAGAAAATTCATTCTAATTATTTGAAAATTTAAAAGAAACAACATTAAAATGGTAGTTAAACGACTAAATCTGAAGGAAACCAGGAAAAAATGAGTAACATACTCTATCACGTTAGAGGAATATTGAAGGGTGCACACACTTCAAAATGAAATTCTGTTAATATGATTTTTTAGAGAAAAAAATTTGAAGACAATAAAGCTCACTCGCCGTTTCTGAAATCTGGTAGAAAGTATTCACGTAGCGAAGACCACCGAAACAGCCCTCATATAGAATCAGCAAAAACACAAACCATATGTAGAGCAAAAAATGGGACCATAACTTGCGCAAGAAATAATGCGACATTGGCGCCCTTTAAACAGAGTTTAAAAGCAAAAAACCAATATGAAGTTAAGGCAGTACATGTAAAAAATGAGATGAATTGAAATAAATCTACAAACATTGATTCTATAAGGGATTACCAATTTGTACATGTGGGCGAACATATATATATATATATATATATATAATGTCCATGCCTTCTAATATTACACAGTATATTTCTAATTAGGAAGAAAGAACACATTAATAACAAAGTGGATAAAGATTACAATTGATTATGCTAGTGGTAACAAATCTGACTCGTTTTTACTTCTGTTTCTTGTTTTGACTGATTGGTAAGTGTGTATGCATTTGTGTTTGTGTGTGTGCATGTTTGCATGTAAAGGTCATTCTCCCTGTATTGCAAAGTGTTGTCTGAGATCTGGTCATTATTGTTTTGATGGTTTGAGAATTAACCGTTTGTGCGCATTTTTCGCTGTTACATGTATGAGTGCTATTTTTCCCACTGTGGTTGATCGTTCCACCTTGCTGCACAAATTTGTATTTTGCAAATGGTCACAGCACCATCGACTGGCCAAGAATAACAAAATTCAACAACAATCTACTAGTATCCCTTTAAGACCAAACAGGCCCTCGACTAGAATCAAGAAAGATACACTCGGATTGACAACAAACTGAAGTGGAAATAACAGAGGCGCATACGGTGACAGAAGTTTCCAAACAGTATGAGCGTTCAACATTGCAATCCACACTTGCGCTGTTACCATGTGCAGAACTAAAATTTGCGCAGCAAGGTGAAACGATCAACTACACTGGGAAAAATAGCACTCCTACATGTAACAGCGAACAATGCGCACAAATGGTTAATTCTGAAGCCATCAAAACAATAATTACCTGAACTCAGACATCACTTTGCAATACTGCGAGAATGACCTTTACATGCAAACAGGCACACACACGAAAACAAACGCATACACACTTACCAACCAGCCAAAACAAGAAACAGAAGTAAAAACGAGTCAGATTTGTTACCACTAGCATAATCAATTGAAAACCAAGAATGTATATAAATGAATGATTGTAGAGCGATGATTAGTATTCACGAAATAAATGGCCTTCATCCACTTTGTTATTAATGCGTTCTTTCGTCCTAATTAGAAATATATATATATATATATATATATATATATATATATATATATATATATATATAAAATAAAACAAAATGGATATATTAAAATTGTTACTAGGTTCGCAACACCTAATACATACTTGCAAAATGGATATATTGGTTGATATCAAATGAAGCATTCGGCT
Organism: Eudiplozoon nipponicum; assembly: GCA_029291075.1. NCBI lineage: Eukaryota > Metazoa > Platyhelminthes > Monogenea > Mazocraeidea > Diplozoidae > Eudiplozoon > Eudiplozoon nipponicum. The sequence continues at coordinate 22,343 of JAQBSW010009538.1, forward strand.
TATTAGGCGTCAAGTATTGAACTATAATGTTTCGATATGTTGTGATTGTACAAAATTCGCAGAGCTAATCCGCTTATTCAAATGGCACGTACGGCCAGATGGAGTTCCAAAACGTTTTTTCAGGCCGTGCAAAAGAAGTAATCCGAAACAGTTCAATGTAGGAATTAAAATATTTAAAATGAATAAATTAAAAGTGAGGAACCAAAACGAAATGTTTACACAATAAGGATCCTTCTACTTAATTGTACAATGAATAAGTTTAGTTTCAGAACTCTGAATCCTTAACGGTCTAACTGGAAATGATAACAAGAAGAAAAACAAATTAAGTGCTCAATGACTAACTAAGTAATTAATTAATACCCGATTTTAATTAACAAATAATGTTATAAGACCAGCAGAAGATTCACTGTAAAACTTGAGAATCATTTTCTTTTATTGAAAGGAATCTTACTGAATGAAATATAACCAATTTTTTTACAATCAGAATTCCTTCAGAAAAGTTTAACCGATAATGCCTAAAAACAGTTATAATTAGTACTGGGGAGAAAAATAAACGGCGGCGAAATAGAAATCAGGTTTTTACGTAAAATTGCATCATTTCTTAAATAAATAAAGCTGACTAAGTACATATTATTGATGGCACCAGATTAAAGGTCAGAAGTCGTAAAATAACATATTACTTATTACAACGCTGCAAAGAAGGACATAATCTCTAGCCAGCCAAATCGAAAATTAGACAAGAAGCAGAAATATGGTGGTGCTACTGTAGACGCTATAATAAATGAGATCCATGGAAGAACGGAAAATGACACCAATGAGGCAATTGTCGCTACAGAGGCCAAAGGTCTATGTTTTCCATGAGCTCTGCTTGGTCAAACGTGTTGGATCGCCTCGAGATAGATTGTACAATGAAACAAAACTCAAGAAACATTTAACAATTCGGCGAGGCTCGTCCGCAGGTCTAATATGGAATACGCGACAATAAAGACCAAGTGCTCACGCAACACATTTCTACCATTTAAGAGCATAATAGTAGAACTAACTTTGGAAAATTATTTTGAATGAAACAATCATTCACTGCGCGGCTAGTGGTAAAATTTATTCAAATCAGGTTTGTGGGCTTAATAAATCACTAATCACATTGTATTTAACCAGTAGTTGAACAACATAGAAAACTACCGTCAGTCACACGTAGTTTTGATATTGTTCGACGACTGGTAAAATACAATGGAATTGGTGCCTACTTAAAGGTGGCAAACTATATTTAAAGAATTGTTACCACCATCCGCGCAACCAATGACTGTTTAATTGTATTATAAGTTTCATAAAAATTGGTTGCTTAAAAATAAATATCCTTTCGGCTTCACATGAAACGCGACGAGTTTTCGTTTTGTTAATTACATGATGTAGAGGAAACCGTAAGAAAGCTGTATTGGTGATCCTTTAAATACAGTTTGCGAGCTAGAAGTAAGCACAAATCCCATTGTATTTAACCAGACGACGAACAACATAGCTATGCTCTTCGACGAATTGTTAAATACGCTAGGAATAGGTGTTTTTAATTTTCAAAGACACGCACATCTCCGATGTAAAAATGCTCTACATTAATGTGACATCGCCGTTTATCAAAGTTCAGTCTCAAGAAATTGCATTAACCTTGTGCAAACTGATGTGGAACGAGTATCCAAATTTTCCAATAAACAAAGATGCCACAAAAGAGTATATTCACATATGTACACAACGTGTGTAGTTCAAATTGACGGGAAATATTTTCGTCAAACGAATCGTAGCAAGTTACATAGTGCCATTTCTAGCTTATGTTCGTGTGCATCACCTAGAACAGGTGGCCTAAAATATAGTGTAGAGAACTTCGAGGTATACACAGGATAATCATATGAACTGCAAATCTTTCTTTGTAACGCAACTAATTTGGCAAACTTCCTTGACGAGGGGAGCAGAGTAAATTTCGAAATAAAATTCATAATTGAGCAAACGTCGCATAACAAATTGCACTAATAAAGCATAAAATTAATTCTGGAAGATAATTCTGGATGTAATGTTGAGAACTGTCACATAGGTGGCCCATGAATACACCTGATTAGCCACATAAACCAACATTTGCTCTCCAGGTGGCTCAGTGGTTACAGCACCAGTTTCCGAAGCAGACGAGCCCAGGTAGGAGCCCTGTCTGCGACAAATTCTGGCCAGTACAAGTTGAGTTCCCAATATGGACGAAACCGGTCCACTGGATAAATTGACTTTGTTACACTATAAAATCTTTAGTTTATACTGACATGTAAGTAATTAATGGGCCAGGTGCTTATATAAAGGTCGCTCCTTAATTATAATAATTGTTATCACCGCCCAGGCAACCAATATTCGCTCAATTACATAAATGTTCATTTCCATACCACTTCCCCATGTAGTGTTGTGTATGTTCAGTAATGAGAGATTGTGAATGGTGAGTTGGAACTTTTGGTCTAAATGGATGTCATATGAGCTCCACCTAAAAGAAAAATAGACTAACCGAGTTACATTAGTTAGTATATGACTGAAAATCGTGTGCATTGTAGTCTGCGGCAGGATGGCTTAGTGGTTAGAGTACCAGATTCTGAAGCAAACGTGCCCAGGTTCGAGCCCTATCCACTGCAAATTTTGGACAATATAGTTCAGAACACAACTCGTCCATGTATGAAAGGTAGCTGGGATTTAGTCATGCGAATTGCTTTTATTTTGAAGAGTCCTGATGTATAATAGTCTGCGAAGCAAATCTTTTGCGTTTTCCTGTGCAAAATATTATTTAAAGGAACACTGAATGCGCGGGCGATGATAACAATTACTATAGTCAAGGTTGTGATCTTAATATGAACACCTGATCTATTAAGTACGTACATTTGTCAGTATAAACTAAAAATTTTATGGTGTAGAAAAGGCTATTCATCCAGTAAACCGGGTTCGTCCTTATTGGGAACTCATCCCGAACAAGCCAGAATTTTCCGCAGACAGTTTTGGAACCTGGGCATGTCTGCTTTGGAATATAGTGCTCTAAAAAACTGACCCACCCTGCCACACACCACACGCAGTTTTTAGTTATATAATAATTAATGTAACTCGATTAGTCTTCTTCTTTTAGGTGGAGCTTATATGGCGTTTATTTAAACCCAGACTGAGTGGTTCAGTGGTTAGAGCAGCAGTTTGCGAAGCAGACGTGCCCAGATTCGAGCCCTGTCCGCGGAAAATTCTGGACAGTACTTGATGAGTTCCCAATAAGGACGAAACCGGTCTACTGGATGAATTGCCTTTTCTACACTATGCAATTTTTAATTTATACTGACAAATGTATGTACTTAATGGGTCAGGTATTTACATCAAGTTCGCAACCTCGATTATATTAATTTTTATCACCGTTCTCGCAACCAATGTTCGCTAAATTATATAAATGGCATGGATGTGACACAATCTGCTATAGTGATTCGTTAAACGGAAAGATCACAAAAACATCCTTAAAATTGGCTATAGATACTGATAGAAGTTATGAATATTAATAAATGATATTCTGTTGTTAAATTTTGTTGTTATATATACAAATGTATCTTGAAGGTGACGCACGAAATTGATTGGTTTTTCCATTATTTCACACTCTCTCCATGTTTACATTTTTCTATCTTGTTTTGCTTTTCAATTTATATATAAAGAAATGTTCATTTGTAGATACCTGGTAAGAAAATGAGAAATAAGCAGTTCTTGTATCTGATTAAATTTGTTGTTATTATTGCACATGGAAATGATACTATACAAATATATATTATAACCTAAGCATTGCTTAGGACGTCCAATGTATTTCATCAAGAAGATCAGTGTTGTCATAATTATCGGTTACTAGTCGTTGCTGCTGCATTACTTGAGGTATCCTTTTGGCACCCTATCTGTTTGATGTTCTATTGGAAGAACTTAGTTATTTCAAGAAGTTTTTGACCACAGAAAAAACGTGTTCAGTGCATTTTAGTTAAAAGGCTGATCCCGCCCTTTAGAAACCTTTAAAATGTCAATATACTTTGACTATTACTTAGTATATTTTTGGACGAGAAAAATAATTTATCAATCATGGGTATGTTTATTCTGGATAATTGACCGTTTTTTTCGGAAAGAATTAGCTAAACATGACAATTTTCAGTTAAATACATTTTAATTAAACATACATTGGTGCGCGGGCGGTGATAATAACTACATTTAATCAAGGTTGCAAACTTGATAGAAACACCTGACACATTATGTACATACTTTCGCCAGTATAAGCTAGGTATCGTGTAGTGTGGAAAAGGTAATTCATCCAGTAGACCGGTTTCGTCCTTATTGCAAACTCATCACGTACTGTTCAAAATTTTCCGCGGTAGGACGGCTCAGTGGTTAGAACACCAGGGTCCAAAGCAGACGTGCCCAGGTTCAAGCCCTGATCGCAGCAAATATTTGGATTGTACGTGATGAGATCCCAATAAGAACGAAACCGGTCCACTGGATGAATTGCCTTGTCCTGGTTTATCTCCCGCTGATTTGTAAGCGCGTGAAAATATGTGTCTTTTTGTGTTCTTGTGTGAGTGTGTGTGCCATTCCTATTGTACTACAAACTTATGTTTGAAATCTGATTATTCTTTTATATTGACAAATTGAGCTTTGGCCAGGCTTTCAACTTGTAGGATATTGCGCCTACCAAGGCTTCTTCTCTTTATGCTGTTTCTCGTCTGACCTTGTTCGTAAGTTTACTTTTGGCTTTCTGTTAACAATGCGGTTTGTGCACATTACGTTTTCGATTGATCATAATGTTGCGCAATTTCCATCTCTGTTAATCATGATAATGATTTCGCTAGCGCAGCTGGTTTTATATCAATTTGCTGCCAATTCGAGCAACTGCTTGCTTATGCTGATCTAACGAGTGGTCGAGTTTGACTGCATGCATGGGAATTGTTGTTAGTTGGTGTGATTTATCGCTAGTCGAACATTTGAATGCAGAGGCCGGATGCGTTTTGTTTAATACAATTCATAGTACCCTTTCCATGTGCAAAATTGAAAAGAAATTTTATCAAATTCAAGAACCACTTCTTTTGCATTTTCTTCTGAAGTAGCAAAAAATGAACATCTCTTTAGATATAAATTGAAAGGAAAAACAACATATAAAAATGTAAACATGGAGAGAGTGTGAAATAAGGGAAACATCAGTCAACTACGTGCGTCAACTGCAATTCAAGCTCAATGCTTGAACATGCTTCTTCTACTTGCATAAATCCGGCTGCGATTTGTTTATTCATAAAGTTTGGTATGTGGTTAACGCCGTTCGGTTTTTGCATTTAGTTATTATTTTAGATGCTAGGCCTGGAGAACATACGTGTGAGGTTCCAGCGATGTGTTGCGCAATGGCAGACGTGTATTCACCAGTTGATTTGAAGCAGGAGTTTAAGTTACAATGTTCTCTCATTCGATAAATTAACCGTCTGGTTGATCTGCCTACGTAAGTTGATCGACAACTTGCGCATGTATATTGGTGAATAATATTTGATATCGACATTAACGGCTGTTTCTCTTTGATTGCTGGTAAAGGCAAGTTCAATAACACTCGAAGGTAAGCTGCATTAAATGCGCGTGTTAATGCCGCTTCAAATTTATTTTGTGCTATTCGGGAAACTGCATACACTTAAATGGTACACCGCTTTCTTTTCTGGTCTGAATTTCGTTTGATTTTTACTTTCCCTTTTACTAATTGATTCAATTAATTGTCTGTGATGACCATTTGGCATTAAATTGTTAATTGCTTTATTACATTCGTTGTTTTTGAAACGTCTAACCGACCTGTCAATTCTTGAAAAGCCGCCACGAACTGAAAGATTTGGAGAGAATCGGTCATTTAACGTTGGTATCCAACTTTATGATTAGCTTCTTTAAATCAAG
>JAQBSW010009539.1:0-28277 GCA_029291075.1 Eudiplozoon nipponicum
TACGGCAAGTAATTCTTTTTCTGTGACGGTATAGTTCTGTTCCGCCTTAGTGAGTGTGCGACTTATATATTGCGCAGGACGTCCGTCAGCTTGTAACACCGCTCCTATCCCAATATCTGACGCGTCTGTAACAATTGACATATTACCTACCAGTAAAGTCAAAATAGTTGCATCTACTAATTTCTGCTTGCATAGCACAAACGTTTGTTGAGCCTCCTCCGTCCAACGAAATGGTATCTTGGCACTAGTTAACTGAGATAAGGGCTGTTGCGTAACCGCCATCCCTGCGAGTTATGGTCTATAGAAAATCACCATACCAATAAACCGGCGCAATTGTTTTCTAGTAGTAGGCACCGGATAATCCCTGATAGGTTGTACATTCGAATCTAACGGCATGAATCCGTCCGCTGAGACTAAGTGCCCCAAGAACCGCACTTCTTGACCTATCTGTACCTTGTCTGGATTAAAACGTAATCGCCATTCTACAGCTTTGGCCAACATCTTCTGCAGCCTCACACGTAATTCGTGTTCAGTAGTGGCTCATATAATAACATCGTCTACGTAAGCTGTTGTACAAGTTAAGTCAGACACGAACGAGTCCATCATTCTTTGGAACACTTTCGGTGCGTTTTTAAGGCCAAATGGTACCCGGGTGAATTGGAAATGACCTTGGGGTACTTGTACCGCTAACTTCCATCGGTCTTCGGACCGCATGCCTATTTGCCAAAATCCCTGTTTAAGATCAAGCACGGCGAACCATTTGCCTCCCGCTAGCTGTAAGAACAGATCACGCAGAGCCGGCATGGGATACGGGTCCGGTTTAGTTACTGAGTTCAATTGCCTAAAATCAGCCGCTGGTCGGAGCGAACCATCCTTTTTCGTAACATAAACCATCGGAGCACGAAAAACAGATGATGACGGTTCAAGAACGCCGGCTTCTATCATTTCTTGGGTTGCTCGAGTCGCTGCTGCTAATTTCTTTGGAGGAGCACCATATACTTTTGGTGGTTCGTAACCTTCATTTAGTTCTAGCCATAGCTTAAACTGGTCGACCGTCGGCCCTGGACGCTCGCTACAATCAGGCAGTTGGAGTATAATGTTATATTGGGTTTGAAGATTCTTCCACCACCCAGGCAGACAACTGGTCTCCTCCTGCATCTTAGGGGTACATATAGACTTTATTGAACTTATTCCCTCAGGCCGCGATAGGCATACCCGTTTATTTTGACAGTCTATCGTCTTAACCCATTTTCTAATGAAATCAAGTCCCAATAAGGGCGTTTGCGTATTCGAAACAACAAAAGACATATGATAGACATTTTCATTTATTAACAACTTCGTGTCCCACTCGCCCACAGCCACCATCGATGCGCCCGATGCCTGACATAAACTTGCTTTCGTAGGTTTTACATTGTTCATTGGCCAAGTCAATGGTAGTACCGACACATCAGCTCCAGTATCCAATTGCATTATTACTGGCTGTCCGTTCAAGAGTTCTAAAAATTTAACCTTAATGAAAATTCTTACATTTGGCAATGTTTCCCACACTTCCTTTTCTTCAAAAGCCATCTGGTTCGGACCACTTTTTTGTTTTTTCTGCTGGTCTTCATTCGATCTACCCGTCGGAGCCACCAATAGTTTAATATTTGTGCCCTGCTCTCTCCCACCTTTATTTGTGAGATTGTGCACCCTGTTACCCCACTGCACTGGCCGTTCTCGAGGGGCAGTACATGGGTTTTGCTGACGCTTAATCGCCGTATTCGTCGGAGCTGAAGTCCTTATATACTGACTTTGCCTCCAGGCCACTGGCTGTTGCCTTCTGTCGCGGAACTGCCTATTATGCCGCGAGGAATTCCAATACGGTATGTCGCTCCTGTCAGATATCGTAACTGGACCCATGCGTGGTGATGCAGCTGCCACTTTGTTTGTCATTATGGCCGAACTTTGAAGAGCCTGAAGTCTCTCTTCAAGGCCACCCTGGGCGCTGGATATTTCATCGTATCTAATAGGATCAAGCAGCATGAACATGATGGCCTCATGTGGTTGCAAGCCGGGTAAAGACTCGGTAAGCTTCGAGAACCACCGCTTGATACGTGCTATGGTATCCATGGGCATCTCACCCATTAATGGTTTCAGGCTGTATAATTCTAAGAACACTTCCTGAGGCCTGGCCCGAAAATGATCCAACACGCGTCTTTTGTATTCTTCATACGTGAGGTCAACTGGCAATTCCAATTGGACTGCTACTGTCCGGTCCACTAATTCCTGCACAGCTACACGCACAATAGGTGCTTCCAATGTAAATTCTTGGGCTCGAACTGATGCTTCAAATTTTTCGAACCACAACTGTGGCCTTTCCACATCTAGTGGTGCCAACATCGGCTTAAACTCTGATGACGGTCTGAAATAACTCGTCGATTCGGCTGAAAACGCCGCCATATTTCCTCCTGATTCCTCTTTGGCGCGGTCGCCATTGTTTTATCCACCTATGTTGGATGGTCCACGTATATGTATTTCTTCCGTGTTTATTATTAGCGTATCGACTAGACGAGCCTTAATTATGCCTAATTCTGCAGTTAAATTATTCATTTGAGAAGTCAATGCCTGAATCAACGTTTCCAACCCACCAGAAGACATTTTAAATGTACCACAAATGCTTTATTTTTACTCAATTATATATAGAAATTTGCTCGAACAACAAGCATCGATTTAATAAAACAAATTTACACATTAATTAATTTATGTTCACTTCAGCTCGAAGTCTGCTTTTCTCATTGGGCTGACTGCTTCATTCTTATACAGGCGCTTCTGCGAGGAATTTCTGTTGAAATAATGTCTGCCCTAGATAAGACCCTTTGTTCATTATTTGTCTTAAAGGTGGCTATTGCCACAATACCAACACAATTGATTTAACGATATGCTAAATTTCACCAAATTGGATAATTAAAACTACTACCGAACACATGCTACTCCAGTAAATCAATAGTTCCCCACAACAAACATTTTCAAACTAGAAGGAATAAAAGTCTGTTTTTCTGACCCTGTGCCAGATTCATAAATTAATTTGTCAATGGTTCGCATACAAGTACACAAATTGGTACATACTAACCAAGAAATTGCGAAATAGACACATAACCAAATAGTTCTAACGCCATGATGGCTACAAGTGAGATCTACTTCATGTAATAGAGTAAAAGTACATAAAATATCTAAATATCGTTCAATGATCAAGCAGGAAAGCATAATTAAAAAGATTATAGCACAGTAATCGTCCCGCGCTATCTGTGTGGTCTACTTAATTCCTTAATAAATTGAAATAAAAGTACATTAGAACCACAAAAGTTTTATATTGTAATACATAATAAATAATAATAATAATAAAAACAGAACAAAACAGTTATAACCCTATTATGGTCTTTGGTGGTCTACTTAATCATGTATTATTCATATAAAAGCATATAAAATATGTGTATGATAAAGATTTACCATACAAAGTGTCATTTATGTATCTGCAATGATTTAGCAAGGCAGACAGTTCTTTGGCTGAACTACTACATGCAAAATGTCACAACAACGTGACCATTAATAATCTGATATGGAAATCGTATTCCTGCACTGACAGTGCTTTATGATAACCATCTGTGCAATGAATCTAACAAAATTTATTTCTACACCAAAAATTGAGTTTAAAGTAAAACACAGCTAATAAGCAGCGATTAAATACCTCATTTGTCGTCCGTTGAGCAAAATCTGTCGCATTATATTCTATAGATGGCTCCTCATTGGTCATTACTGGTGAAGTTGGACGAAACTGAGATATTAACTGTTCCCGATTACACTGTCCTAGTCTTTGCAGTGAATACGTTTCCGGCGAATGGCTCCAACAACAATTGTCAGCTTCACGGATATTGCCGAAATTATCCTTCTGTCTGTCAATACAAACTGGGTCGTTAGCTAGGAGAACAAAAGGTAAAATAGGACTTTAAAAGCAGCACCAGACAAAAACTCCTCAAACGGTTAAAATAAATAGCGACATGGTTTGAAAATGTCGCTTATTAAACAAATCATAGAAAATGATTTTCTGTTTAACAAACAACATTGTTAAATAATTAAATGAGAAAAATAGCAGATTTCAAAGAAGCCACGAATTTTCAGGCTAATAACGTAAGAAACTAATAACTAAAACTATCATATGTTATCATTTAAATAAAGCTGCTACCAGTTATCAGCGCAAAAGAGAGACATCTCGTAGCTGACAAACCATGTAGCCGTCCATTGCCAAAGAAGAAGCAATCATATGGAGCAAAGATTGATATCAGTGGCGTATTATTAAGAAAAAGTAAAAAAGGTGAAGAGATTATCCGAAGCTGAAAACGTAATAAATTCATCCACAGCAACTCAATACCTTTCAAATAAGGACACCAAACAACAAGTGATTGATGGTACTCGTAGGTCGGTAAAATCTTGAATCCTTTACATTTCCAGGTACACCGATTTTTGGCCTGGATGAATTGGCTTTTGCGGCAGGATAGCTGTGATTAGAGTCATAGTTTCCGAAGCACACGTACTCATGTTTGCGTCCTGTCCACAGAAAATCCAGGGCATTACTTAAAGAGTTCTCAGAGAGAACGAAACTGGTCCATTGGATTGAGTGTCTTATACATTATACGATGTTTATTTATATTGATAAAATTATATATTAATGGATTGGTGTTTATATCAAGCTAGCAACCATGATTTAAATAAGCATTTCTCATAGCAGTACAAGCGTTCTGTCATTACTTTTACTTGGCTACAATACGTAACGAAGGCAGGGGTGCAATTTTAAAGCTGCCAAATTATTAGATGAATACCTAGTTATATTTCTATGCAAAATATATTTTACATACCACTGACAAATATAATTAAACGAACATTGGTTGCGCGAGTGGTGATAACAATTATTATAATCAAGGTTGCGGTCTTGATATAAACACCTGACCCATTAATTACTTACATATGTCAATATAAACTAAGAATTGTATAGTGTAGAAAAGGCTATTCATCCAGTAGACCGGTTTCGTCCTTATTGGGAACTCGTCATGTACTGGCCAGAATTTGCCGCGGACAGAATTGTATAGTGTAGAAAAGGCAATTCATCTTAGTTTATACTGACATATATAAGTAATTAATGGGTCAGGTGTTTATATCAAGACCGCAACACTGACAAATATGTTGCATACGATACATCCATTTCTTTAAATTTATTTATACATAAAAATCATTCATCAAACAAAATAACCTTCACGGAAAACAGTTATATGAAATGCAAAAACAAACATGCATCCAGACAACTCAACCATAAAGGCTATCACCACTACATATATTTTCGAGCAATATTGGACAAAAAAGGGACTACATCGTAGATACACTAAACCTATAGCACAATAAAGTAAGCTAAACACAGAAAATGCGGATTTGATAGTAAATCAATTTTATTCCGAAACTGAATGTTGCGAAATAATTGAGAGCACTCGTAGGTCGGTAAAATCTTGATTTCTTTACAGTTCCAGTGTCACATCTTGTCTTTTTCATTGAGTGATGGATTCGCGCTGGTCCCGTCACTCTGCAGCCGTCCACTAGTAGTTTTTATGATTTTTTTCCAAATTTTCGTGACCCCATTTCCAGTCCCATCTTCAGAGTTGACGTCATACTCATAGAGAAAACAACTTGTGGCAAATGTTATATTCTCACTCTATACAAATATATTTATATTAATATTAATTCATAGAGTATTTTTGTCTGTTCCAATATCCGGCCTTAATACCTATTCTCGTATAACCACATTTATCCACGAAAACACTCACATATACTTACACACACCAACCCATACACACATATGTGAACTCCAATCTGAATTGACATTTATGGAATGAACATGAACAAACCATATGAATTGACATGCACGCCTATCTGTGATGCCTCGATTTTTTTTCAAATAATTTTTCCCGCGGCATATAAGGAACAGAAAAAGTTTACATTTTAATTATACTGCAGTAATCTTCAATTCCCGGTTTACATAATCTCATCCTGGGTGTAATAGGTTATCGAGAGAATGAGGTTAGTAAAATTGTTGAAAGAATATAGTATTACTCCATCGTTTGGACAAGACTGAATATGGAGCCTATAATAACGAACGGTATATCAAACAAATACGCATTCATTTATAAACATATCCCGTATAAATTCAATTTTCCATTTAAATATCTGTGTCCAAACTATATACATATCAATGTATATAAGTATAAATATATGCATACAAGCAACAAAGTGTGCACATACAATTCACCTTGGGAACATAATCTATCAGAATTAATTATATATGTTTATACATATAAATATCCATTCATATATACGTCTATATACTACATCTTATGCATATATAGATAACCATACGAGCAATCATGTTTACCGACCTACGAGTGCTATCAATTGTTCCGCAACAGTCAATTGCGGAATGAAATTGAAAGATAACAACGCTGCGCAAGGAACATCAACATTTAAACTAGAAAGTTGATATTCATTGATAGTAATTCGCAAATACGTTAATGACAGTATACAGGCACATAGACTAAACAAAACAGAAAATCTGTAAATTAGCATAACACAAGTTACTCGGCCACACAAGATAAAAGTATCAAAACTTCATCAGAAGCGTATTATTGACTGGAACTCGGACAAGAAACCGATAAGAACCGAATAGGAAGACGTCTCTACGAACTGCCCACATCTATGAAATAATATTTCTTTATGTAGCCTCCGTTCCGATTGTATAGTTCGTAAAAATCCGTTATCGCATGCACAACTTCCAGCAATGAGTAGGAAGAAGAAAGACATCAAATCAATGATACCAGATTTGCAGCGTAAAAAACCGCATGGTAAACTTCCACAGCCTTTGCTGGTTCTCGTGTGTCACTTATAGCCACAGTTAGTTGATCCATTGGTTCTTGGGATGCCTCGCAAGCAGTCAATCTTCTGTGCAGTTGGTGAACTGCTAAAACGCAGTACCCATATTGCTAATCTCCAGGAGATCATAATTGCCTTTAGCATTTAACACTTCCATCCCATTGTGAGAGTGGTCTAGCCCGGTATGGTGTCAATTTCTTTTACCCAGTGCTGTAGCGACAAACCTTCTTGACTGGAGAGTCATAGACTCTCGTTTGACTTTTGCTAGGTTCAGCGTGGTATGCTGATTCTCTGAGTAGTAAATGTGTGCCTACTGAAATTCAGCCATTCTACTAAAGAGATAATTATTTTTTGTAAAGTTAACAGGTTTGGCCTCAGGCCTTGAGCGGCGTTCCGACATATAAGTTGTTTCCAGTGATTCAAATGTTACACTAGATCTAGACCGTATGGAAAAAAGAGCTGTAGGAAGAAGGACTCTGGCCGAAAATTACTCTAATCTTGGCCTTAATGCAAACCTAGTTGTGTCAAATTCAATTTTCAAGCAACATAAACGGAATCTCCTTACAAGGCGCAGTGATGGGATGGTAAAATACCGTCATGATCTCATAGGCCACACTCTAATAATGCCGACGTTGGCTATCTTCTATCCAAGACAGAAAATCAAATTACGGCTGTTATTCAGTCTCAAAAAATGGGTCTGCATACAGTCTTCTTTCTGCCAAATCTAGATTTAAATTCCACTGTATGCATCAGTCCGTATTGCACCAGAATATCAGCATACCGGAAATGCATACATTTGTACAGAAAGCCTTCAGGGACGCTTAAAACTTCTGCTGGGCCAGCTGTGGCTACAACCAATAGCGTACCCAATAGCATCTGGAGCAATATGATAGAAAATTTTAATCAAGCTTCTGCTTGTATTCTTACGATAAAGCCTGTAAATTCGTTTTCTATCTCAACAAGGACCAAAGCTCTTCAATAAGCAGAATCTCCCGCAAAACTAAAAATACATTCAGTTTAAACAAAAAAATTTCGCAAGGTGGATGATGTCAGTCACGCGGTGAATGAAGAAAAATGTTGGAATATTTCCGCTAATCTGTTGGAAACAGCATCGTACCGTAACAATTCATTTTAATTGTACGCTCAGAGCTGACATATTAGTAGTGGCCATAATACAAAGAGAGTACTAGAGCCAACAGTTTCTTAAGCACAACTTGTCAACCACTTCGGAAATCTCCTTAATCCGTAACACATTGCAAACGGTGTGGTTAGCGATGAAATAAACCATCAAAGTTGTTACGAGATAGAAAATTGAAACTCTTACTTTTGATGAAACTAGACTTGCTGTCTCATGAAAGACCGCGAAGCCGGCATATTCTATTAATTTACTGCTGAATTTTTCGAGTTCTGTGGAATAAAGCTTTAGAAGTGTCCACATGGACAAATTACCAAACGAGTGGAAGAGCGCCATTTTGGTGATCATCCAGAAAAAAGGTAGCAATATCACCCCTGCCAACTAGTACGGTATCGCTTTGTTGTGTGCTACACTATAGGGTATCACTCTTGTTATCAACAAAAGCATTTGCAGAGCGCGAGAGAAGCGGCGTTTGCCAAGTAAGGCAAAGTTTTGATCGGAATGGAATGCGTTGACCAAACTCATGCACTCAACCTCATTCTTTAGTTGCGCCACCGATATCAGCTACCTACTATAATAGCTCTTCTGGAATACTCAGCTGCTTTCGATTTTGTCTCATGTGAACTTTTATGGTGAGCTCTGCTAAATAATGGCGTCCCAGCCGAAATGTTTCCATTGTTCGAAACATGTTATAATGATTCTTGACATGTACTCGAAACAATAGCCTGTCTGGCCCCGACGATCAAGTGATGTTGCATTGCTCACACAGGCACGCGAACTGAACGCTAAAACGTTGCAGCTATACAAAATATGCAGCTTCATCACTTGATCATCAAACAGCAGCAGCATAAGCAACATTATCCTCATCACTATCACCACCATCTATATCATCACCATCACCATCATCATCATTATCGTAATAATCCTCATCAACACCACCATCATCATCATCAACATCGTTAACATCACTAAAATCATTATCAGCAGCAGCAGCAGCATCATCATTATGCAGTCTTTGCAGAGATCAACGCAGCACGACCTGGAGTGGAGATCGGTGATGGTGTCTGGCATGTTGACCTCGAATATTTTTGCGATGCTGCTAGGGTGGTAAAAAACTAGCTTCAGACAGTCATTAATTGTACTCAAGAAATGTTTAGAAGTTAAGGTTTGAAGCTAAAGGCAGCAAAAACGATCGCCATGGTCAAATACGACCCTGGGCCAAAGATCGCACTAAATAGCAACCAATTGTCAATCGTGAAGAATTCCATTTATCTTGAATCTCTGCAGATGCAAGGTGGATCAGTTTCTGACGAAATTTCCACACATAACAGCTTTGCAGATGACGCTGTTGGAAAATTATATAACCACTTTTGAATCGCATGTATATTTCCATATTCACGAAGTTTAAGCATTTCAAATCGCATAAAGTCAGCCCTGCTTTATACTGCGAAGACTTGTCAGATGACATACTATAACGGCCAGTTCCTGGACAGCTTTGTTAATCGATGACTTACTCAATTTCGGTAAGGTTATTCACAACCGAGCTTCATTAGCAATTAACAAAGAGTAAAGATTACGAGCCAACCAATTCTATATGGCAGTTCTTTGACGTCCCTTTATCATCTAATATTGTTATGGAATTTTGACTGCGCCGGTTGGGGCACTGTTTGAGAAGGCCAAATTAAGATCGTGTAAGTCAGGCCACGGAAAAAAGCCTTGTGGTTGATAGGATCAGCAGGACTGGTAGGCAAACCATCTCTTGGCGGGATGCTATTATTTGCGATAAAAGAGCCTTGATCACGATGTAAATTACCCGCACTGAATAATAGACAATTGAGTGGGCGACAATCTGTGTAAGTCTAGTATCATACACAGTTCTGAAGAGAGGCTTGGTTAATTCCGCTTTATTGGCTTCGATGCAAACTAACTTTCGGGGATATAGATCTCTATGTATTCACGTAAATAAATATTGGCAGACTAACTGCTAATGCAATACTATTTAAATAACACGTTTCATTTCTTTTGTGGATTTCGTAAAGAGCGACCGAAAAAGAAAGCCTATTTTATGTAGATTCTTATGACTACCGACATATATAAAGGAATAATGATGTATGCATACGAATAACACGTTAAGGAAAATCAGCATTAACTTAGCGCATTAATAGGAACACAAAATGAAAGCAAGAAAGTCGTCCGTTCCGCGAAATAAAAAAATATGATAAATCTACAAACAGGCACGCGAGCTGAACGTTAAGACATTGTAGCAATACATTGTATTTATATATCGTATCATCACTCAAACCATTATAATTATCACCATTATTACAATAATTGTCATCACAAACAACACCATCATCATCATCACCACCATATCAACAATTTCGTAATAATCGTCATCATCACCACCATAATTGTCATCATCATCAAAAGAAGAATCACCATCGAGCACAAACGAATGCATAATCAAACGAGAAATCTAACAAATACATATTATAAGTATTTGGCCTTAATCAGGATATATGAACTGGTCCTACATTGGTCAATGTGATTACGATTCACTTCGACTCTGTTTGATGTCAAAGTCTGGTTATTTTGTGGCACCAGATGCGACAAGACGGCTCTAGTAAGCAAGCAAAATGAAATGAGATGTACAACACGATCAAGTCATTGCAATCGGTGAAGCCACAATTGCTTATTTAACGATGAACAACTATTCACAGATCGAAAAATTCGCATGCTTATTTCATCATTGCTTATTCTTTATCGATAACCTGTTCTATGCTTCTCAGAGATCTGAGGCCCATTGTGTGCAGACGTCTAAGATCTTAGACACAATTCTCACGAACGTGTAACAAATTTGAACGTTCAGATGCATTTTACACATGGCCTATACGGTAAAGTGAGATAGTAACAGTCTCCATTAATAAAAAAGACTAGAAAAGTCTACACATCAGGTCAGCACATCATTCACTTTGCCTATACCATCGATACAGTCCTCAAGATATGTAAATCCCACGCAAGAATGTAGCCAATCTGATACTACTATGGTAAGCGCACGAATTAAGATTGCCTATTTAAAATATGAGAATAGTAATCGCCTTTTCTTCAGTAATCGGCTTTCCCAATTTCAAATAAATAATGAAATAAAATAATCAACGCGCTACAAATTATGCCATCAACATACATAAATAAGGTTGGTAGCAGGCTTTCTGTATTTAAATGGGATAGAAAATTAAACCAAAATTAAACAAGTTAGTATATAACTTAAAAGTGTGTGTATTGGACGGTCCAGTGACGCAGTGAAAAAAGTCATAGACTTCGAAGTAAATGTGCCAAAATTCAAACCTTGTACGCAGCTTATTCTGGACAATAATTGAAAAGTTGCCCATAAGGAGAAAACCGGTCTACTGGATGAATTTCATTCGCCACCTTATTCAATTGTTAGTTTAAAATCGCAAATTTAAACATAATAACATTGGTATTCATATCAAGCTCGTAGCCTTGATTTAAATAATTGTTAATACCGGCCGCGAAATCAAAGATTGCATAAATCTATAATTTAAAACCACATTTCAAGGTATATTAGTGCCTGTTCTATAGTGACAGATCGACGGTGGCTAATCTTGTCATTAATTCTAACGAGATGCCACACAGATTCCACCCGAGGAAAATGTTAACCAAAAACTCGAGTTAGTATATAGTCTATTTATATTAATCTATAGCGCTGCAATTAATTACACGTAAAGTTTGAAAAGCCTTCTAAGCAGTGCCAGAGCATCCTCGATTATCGGAAATAAGCATAAAAAAATAAGTCATATAATGTCTGTAGTAGAGAAAAAATATGTTTATGCAGTTCTGTATTATGTATTGCGTAGCTAGTAAAAAGTTAATTACAAAAGGACGATGACGATATACAAAAGTGAGTATGAATAAAAGGTATAATCTCATTTACACATGCGTTTCGTGCTTACTGGAGCTGGTACTACGCCCTATACGCACCATATTTGATCAAGTAGCGTGGGGCAGTTGGACAGTACAATTTCATGAGAAGTATCGGCAATGTGAGTTTACAACCAACCCATTATTTAGAATATATACAGAGCCTGCAAAATGGTACCAACAGAATATTTTTCAAGATACAGAACCTAGAAAAGGGAACTAGCATAATGTCTCTTGATATAGGCTACATTCCACCGAAATTGATTTTTATAACTAACCTATTCTAATATTTGTTGTTCAATCATATCCATACATTCTGACATTGATCGACAGCAGTAATCATGTTCTGTGGCAATCACGACATCATTCAATTAAATATATAACAGTTAGATACTGTTTGTTGCGGAGAACTTATATATATATATATATATATATATATATAATTATGTTTTAGGTGTTGCGCATAAAGTAACAAAATAGTTCAAATACGACCAGAAGAATAAACCAAAGTCAGCATGAACGGAAGGTATAATCTTATGTGCACATTCGTTTCGTGCTTACTGGCGACTTATCATTAGGAGCCGGTATTACGGATATACTCACTGTATATTAATGTGAAGAATGTGGGACAATTTGACGGTACAATTTCCTATACGAATGCGCAAATCTGCAATAGCGGAGTTTACATTGTATAAAGTCTTCGAAAATACTTTAAAGCCAACTCACTATATATACTATAAATATCGAGCCTGTAAAGGGTACCAACGCCATTGATGCTGTCCGTATATAATACTATAATAATACCAACATTATGGTTGCCGAAGAGGCACATGGTACCAGAGTTATGGTTGCTGAGTCGGTACATGGTACGAATACAATAGATTTTAAGGTATGCTTAAGTTCACTAAAATTAATTAATTACAACTATTTCTGAACACCTGTTATTCCTACTAATCCATACACTCTGGCGATGATCGACAACAGTTATCACATTTCGCGGTAAACATGACATCATTCAATTAAATATATTATAGTTATATAGTGCTTTTTGCGGCACAAGAAACGTGAAACGACTGGGAGATACAATCATTGTATTACGAAAGAATACTATTCTCGCTACTTGCATGCTTAAGCAAGTTCGAGTAGAATGCGTATACACTAGTTATTTGGTCCATCGCATGTTATTGCGAGGAGAATAACAGTCCAAAACAAAAACATTAAAGATGCCATTCAATGTAAAAAAACATGCAGTCATTGTCATAACAGGCCATATTGAGAAAACAGTAAACTCTATTATGTGGAAAAATTAAACACGAGGTTAAATGAGCTGCTTCACCAAGTTGACCAAATTGCAAAATGTTAAGGGGTAACAACTACAGTAGTACCTCGAGATACGAGTTTAATTCGTTCCAGAACCGAGCTCGTAAGTCAATCGAATTTCTCCTACTTAAAATAACTGGAATCTCGATTAACCAATCAGGACCTATGAAAACTCCCCAACCCATTGTAAATTATGAATAAAGAAATGTTTTGTATATATATATATATATATATATAGATATATATATATATATATATATATATATATACAAGAGCTCACATGGTTGCTCGTGTGATTATATATGATTATATATATATATATATATATATATATATATATATATATATATATAAATGATCCTATATATATATATATATATATATATATATATATATATATATATATATATATATATATATATATATATATGTTGTGATATTATATATGCAAATAAATTGTGAGTATAAATAGTATATATATATATATATATATATATATATATATATATATATATATATATATGCAAAGTAAATATACTATACACTCAGGTTGAATTGTAGGTACATGAAGTTCAAAGAACCCAATTCATTGCTTATATATACATATATATACCTACATATATATATAGGGCTACATATACATAGACATAAAAATAGATCTATAAATTCTTTTGAAATGCGAGCTTTAATAAAATTCATTGTACCCTTCTTATGTGCAAAAACAAAAAGAAATTTTATCAGATATAAGAAAATTTTCTTCTCAAATATCTACTCATGAACATATCTTTATATATAAATTGGAAAGCAAAACAAGATAGAAATATGTGAACAAAGCGAGTGTGAAAATCTATAAATATTAACAAAAGCGATTTGACTGATATAATTTATAAGTTAAGAAACTCACAGTTTGGTTGTATGATATTCATATTATACATATCGTATATATATATATATATATATATATATATATATATATATATGAAAAGATGTGGGAAGAACCCACATGGTTGCTTATATGCTTATCTATATATGCATAAGATAGCGTGTGGAGGTATATATATAAATGGATGTTTTTATAAGATGTGGGTGTATATATAATTATAAATAGGTAAATAAATAAAATTTAAATAAAAACAAAAAATTGCTAATCTATTATTATATATATACATGGTTTCGACACAGATATTTAAATGGAGAAATTAATTTATACAGGATATGAGTATTAATGAGTATTTGGTTGAGAGACGTTTCGTTATTGTAGGCTCCGTATTCGGTATTGCCAAAACGATAGAATAATACTATATATTCTTTCAACAGTTTTATTACTCTCTCTCTGTCTATAACCTATTGCAAACAGGATGGGATTAGGTAAACTGGGGTATTTGAGGATTACTGCAATATTGAAATCAAAATTTTGTTGATCTCTTCTATGCGTCCGGAACAGCAATTTAAAAAAATATAGACATCATGGATAGGCGTGTATGTCAATCGGGTTTGCTTATAGTTATTCGATAAATGTCACTTTAGTACAATACAGATGTGTTTATAGGTGGTTGTGTGCGGGGAGGGGGACAGGAATAAGTTTTTGTATACATTTGAGTATTAGAGACTAGGTATGAAGACCGGATATTAGGAAGACAATTAAATAATACTTTTGGAATTAAAATAAATATAAATATATCTGTCTTGAATGAGGATACCACATTTGCCACAAGTTGTGTTTTATTCCTGTGCGTATTGTGTCAACCCTGAAGATGGGACTGGAAATTAGGTCCCGAAAATTAGGAAAAACAAGAGTGGAAAATCTTGTTCCAACGTCATTTTCAGACAAGCATCTGATGGAAGGCTTAAAAAAGAAGGGACAAGTAAGAACCCAATAATCAAGACCAACAATCAGAGCACCTGAAAATGTAAAAAATTCAAGATTTTACCATTGTCCTTATCACTCATTTTCTTCGGCCCCATGATAACACACAAAACAATTCAGTAATCACGCAAAAATCAAGCAAAAAAGGAGTACAGCGCATAAGATACACTTCGATTCAAGCGGGTAACACGTGCGAGTGAGCGAGAGATACTCTCGGATGATGCTCGACCTTGCGCGCCAACTAGCGGGATGCTCTGTGATATGATTGTTTATTTGTACACACATTTATATTCACACCGTTCGTATACTAACATGTTTTGTTTTGTCTTTTAGCATGTATATCTGCATTATATGATGAATAAAGCCTAATATTTTAGGCAACTCTTTCTTCTGACTTGTCGACTCACTCTGCCCGTTTGCTGTGCTTGTTACTGTGTATCAGAACACTCTGGAAACACAGCTCGTATCTCGGAAATGGGCTCAAATCATGTACGAAAATATGGTCCGAGCTCCGGCTCGTATCTAAAAAAACTCGTATGTTAGGCTGCTCGTATCTCGAGGTACCACTGTACTGTCATATTCATATTCTGCGTAACACTGCAGAAGAGTTTCACATGATAATAGTGACAAGACGGACAAAAGTCAACACAAAAGGAGGTGCGACTACAAACAGTTATATCATCCGATAAATCTCATTGGCAGACCTGAGATATACTGTCCAGCATTTAAATATATAACAGTATTCTTTAAATCAAGTTTGCGAGCTTGATGTAAGCACCAATCCAATTGTATTTAACCAGTCGTCGTACAAAATAGCAAAACTACGGCCAGTGACACGTATTATGCTATGTTGTACGACGACTGGTTAAATGCAAAGAGATTGGTGTTAATTTCAGGCTCGCAAACTTGATTTAAAGAATTGTTACCACAACTCGTGCAATCAATTACTGTTGAAAGGTAAAGGAATTGACTTTTAAACTACAGTTCTGTGACGTTTGAGGCCAATGAAGAACAACCAAATACATTCAATTGGATAAGTAGGTCAATTTGCTTGTTTTCATAAGAAATCCCGATTTATAGAACAATAAAAAATCAAAAGCACTCACCACGTGTAAATAGTCTATTGTCATAGTCACTGTCGTACTCGAAATTATCAGAACAGTATGTCTTGTCAAGAGAAATGTTGGTAAGGAATTGCACTGCGGCAATACGATATTTGTCACGGCAACGAATCATGATGCAAACGGGTTTAGAGACTGTAAATGATGAACAAAAAGATAAATAAAGTTCATTTTAATGTAAAGATGAAACATTTTTAAGTAAAATTTTAAAATGCTACGCAATGAAATAGTAATTTACGTTGATTAATGGTAACGTTCTCAATAATTTAATCAATTAGATGAAATATAGGCAAGTAAAAAGTGGATCAAAGTTTAAGCAGAATCTCATCGAATAAACCATTCCAGTCTCAAACAATTTCCGAAATAAACCAAATAGTAATAATAGTATATTCTGCACCAGGTTTTGTTATTATTCAACAGATAAATGAAAGCAGATTCTGGTTGCACTTTATTATTATTGGTGCGATGTAGCAAAATAACACAGTAATGGATTACTATTTGATTAATAGATTATAGTTACAGGTCATATATTCGTGACCGCAAAGAAATTTTGCTACCGACATTTTCAGCACAGTACAATATATGTTGGATTATTAAAGGTGAGAGCTGCATATATAATTTTGCTATCCAAATATATGCATTGAGTTTTGGTTCTCGCTAATCAGTTTGCCGACGTGCTGACTGATAGCAATTTTTCTGTGGTGCGACTTGTTAAATTCAGTGGAATTGTTGTTTATATGAAGCTTCAAACCTTGGTTTAAAGAAGTGTTAACACCACCCGTACAATCAATGATTTTTCAATTGTTTCACTTATATATAAGTGGCGAAAGCTGCGAAACTTATTTTTCAGACTGCATCGAAATTATTTCAATCAAATTTACGAGCATGAAGTAAACAAAATCTTATTTTATTTAACCAGTTGTCGAGCAACATATCAAAAAAGTTTTGCATCCACTCATTAAACACAGAAAGATTAACTTTTATTTACTAATTGAAATCCTCTCAACGCATCACGAATGAAATACAACAAATATACTTCAAACGTTTTTAAAAGTAAAAACTTTCAAATTGATGCAAAAGCCTAGTGTCAATAGCTTAACTTCCTTTACACTTTATTGTTCTGACCCATATCATCTTCGAGCTCAAAAAGCAACAGCTTCAGTTTCAAAAACCTCAACAGGATGGATTTACTTGAAACCAATCATAAACCAGGAACATGATCACCTTGCTAAATAAAATTATCAATATTCTGTCCTTAAATAACGATGGCATTGTATAATTTTAAGATTTTCCTAAAACTTCTGAAAAAGTGTCCATACCCGCGTTTGTTGAAAAAATTCCTTACCTAAACACTTGAAAAAGCATGATTCATTTAAAACAAGTCACTATTATTTTAAGCATCGCCTACATCGTAATAAAGTACGCAAAATCATCAAATACGCACATGATCCTCCAATAGAATACTCAGTGAGCTTAAAAGAAATGACACAATAATTACAAGTAAACTATATTCAACAAATGTCTATTGGTTAACCAATATGGCACCTCTTTAGACATAATGTTGCAACTAAGCATTTCAAATCTTTCAGCAGACAACAGACACCACGCCACCATGGGAAGTGGTATTGAATTGAACGTTTATAAAATTAAACCAACATTGGATGCGCACGCGGTGTTGTCAATTAATTAAATCAAAATTGCGACATTGGTATAAACACAAGTCCCGTTATATTACTGCGGCTGACTCCTTTTGGAGGATAAGCCGGCTCCAGTGACATTTCATGGAGTTTCTTGGGAATTTGGTACAAGTGGTGTCCCCTCACCACTCGGCTTTTTGATCGAGGACGCACCTCTAGCCTTTGCACATCCAAGCGCAGTCTGCAAGGCAGCAGTAAGTTGCATGGTTGCCGGTGGCTGTTGAGCTCATTCGCCATTCGGAAGTACGGGGTACTGTCCAGGAGTCCATGTAATCCTGTGGCTGTTGAACCCTTTTGTGGCGGGGAACACACGCCGAGTCATGGTGCCGTCGTCGGGCTCATGTGGTATTTTATAGGAGATCCGATTGCCGGTCGGAAATCCACCACGCCCTGGTGACACCACCGCCATAGCCCCGTTAGCCCATGTACGATCGGCCATCAAAACATGGTTGACACCGTCGTACCACGTTGAGGAGGGGATGGACTTTACGACAATCCCGTTATATACATACATTTGAAGTATAAACTAATCATCGTACAATGTAGAATAGGCAATTCATCCAGTAGACCAGTTTCGTCCTTATTTGGAATTTTATTAGGTATCTAGAATTTTCCGTGGACAGGGATCAAAGCTGGGCTTATCTGCTTCAGAGTCCGTTGCTTTAACCACTGAGTCACCTTGCCGAACACTACATACATGGTAGTGCAGTGTCTGCTCTATAATGACCGATTGATGGTAACTAGCTGCAATTCTAGGTCAAAAGAGATTCCATATAAAGGAAAATCTAACCAAGAAGCATTAGGTAGTATATACCTGAAACTTTTGTGTAACATGCGGCACGGTGGCTCATTGGCAGACATGCCAAGGTTCGAGCCCTTTCCGCGACAAATTCTGGACAGTACATGAAGAGTTCTCATTAAGGACGAAAACGGTCTACTGAATGAACTGCTTTTCTAAATTGCACGAACCCTAGCTGATACTGTCAAATGTATGTATTTAATGGGACTGGTGTTTATATCAAAATTGCAATCTTGATTTAGTTAATAGCTATCACCGTTCGCTCCACCAATTTTAGTTTAAATGAATCTACTAGGTGAGAAACAAACACCTTCGACATTTTAAGACTTATGTCCAATAGCTAACTACGAAAATACTAAACTATACGAAAGAAATTGTAGAACAAAAATTCGCCTACAAATAAATGCAACATCACTGGTTTACTTCAGACAGAAATTTTGTAATTAACATAATTACATCGTTACAGGAAGTTCATAATATTGTCGTCAAAAAACAAGATTCTTTTGTAATATTTTTTAATATAATAAAAATATTTTTTATTTGGAAACAAAGGCCAACTTTCCCAACAATTGAAAAGTTCAAGATATAATTCAAGGTAGAATTATGTATAGATGAATGAAACAACGACTAGATATTGCTTATCGATAATGGTAACTGAGGGGCTGGTAGGCGTGGAGAAAGAAGTGCTTTGATACACTCTTAATACATGGGAAGGATTAGCTGGATACGTCTGGTCTTCTCTCATTCCTAAGTTCCTGACTGCCTCTAACTCACTGGGACTGGAATTCTTTGCAGTTTAGCAATTGACTTTGAATCAAAGCCTATCTGTCCGTGTTGCCCATCGGTCTTCGAATCTCTCAATAATTGATGACACACGTAGGGCCAAACTTGTATCCACACTTTTCTCTCAGACGTCCGATGAATACATCGTTGTTGGAGCCATTAACCTTCCTCTTGCTAACGGCACAACGTAACATCAGAAAGCAATCTGCTTTTTCGACTTTTCACTGACAACTTGCTGAAATATGTTGTGCAGTTTCCTACCGAGGAAACAACAAAATCGAAAACGTCCTCTCAAGCAAAGAAGTAGCTGACGTCGAAAGTCGGGTAATCTTTCCTAATCTAGACCACTGCCAGGAATTCTTCCTTATCCCTCTCTTATCTTATCCCCAAAGAGAAATTATACAAACATCTAGATGTTTCACTGATTGTGAAGAGTTTAGCCAACTGTGATGCCATTGTCTGGAGAGAACTAATCATCCCCACAACCTATTTTCATGCTTTTCCAAAGTCCATAACGTATTGACTTTCCGCATAGTTAAGCACCTTATTTAAGGCGCGCGGTGACCTTGCACGTAATTAAAGATTGCACACCACTTTAATTACCCGCGCTCCAGCACCCCGACTTACTGATGATCATATTATACAAATGATCAACAGGCAAGCGCTGTGCTTCGAAAAACGCATTCCATTGGCTTCAGACTCACGTAAAAAATCGTAATCAAAGACCAGTTGTTTCGATAAGTAAAAAAGTTCACCATTAATTCCTCTGGCTCGGACAACTTCAGCTTGCCGATGACTATCTATGCTATCTTATAAGTTTCTTAATCCATATCCACAGTATCGACTGAGATTTTCGGTGACGGAAACACCGAGTCTGCATTGGCTTTCCATTTCGTCAGCCATGTCCGTTCAAGTAGTCGAATTTGATCAAAACGGTGTCTTTGTCAACATCATCTGTTCTCAAGGTTTGAACCACTTTACTCTGATCGCTGAATTCGTCAGCATATTTCTCGATATAACCTTTCTTCCCACCGAGTGGCTTAGGTCAATTTCACCCATTCCAAAACATTGTATTTCGTCGAACACATTTAAAGATCTCCGTAAATAAACATCGTCCCGGCTTTTGCTAAAATCTTTGACAGGATCATATATAACGAAAGTTATCCTTCCATTAATTCAAGAGACACATTAGGCGATTCTCTAGGGACTTTAAAGCGTCACAAATGGTCATCCCTATATTTGCTGCTTATAATTGTCTATTGATTTGCCACAATTGCTCTATTAAATCCATTCATTCTATTTTGGCTACATAACGGAAGCCCATCAGAAGACAATGCTCGCTTTTCCTCACCCTCTAACAGTCTTATATTCGCGAAAGTGTGGCAGCAAATCTTGCATAGGACATTGACATTATAATTCTTTCGAAGCCTTTTTATAGTCGATATTATCCTAATCAATCACGAAGGACTGACACGAAGTTGCTGAAAGCATTTTTTCTTAAGTTCTAACAGCCCCAACGCTATCATTATCGATAAACAATAGCTAGTCACTATTTCACTCAGCGAATCACAAACCTAATATTGAATTTTTTTCCAAATAAACTTTATTATTATTATTACATTAACTCAACACATTACACCCAGGATATGCATAAATAAACTTCATTTTATCATTAAATATTTCAAGCACTGACAATTTGTTTTTTTTAATAGTGATAACGAGTTTTATTAAATCTATTATTGTTGGAGTTTTACCATGAACAAAATTAGCATAATTAATCATTAATACTGTATATTTTCACGCACACGAAGCAAAGAAACATGCAAAAATTAAATACATAGATGCAGCAACCATTAACTTTCACACTGACTCGTTTCCAACAATGGATTCTGTACATTATATAAATGTTAGGCATGATGCCTAATAGGAAATACATGTTAGTGTAATCAAAGATACTCACGTAGAAGTTTTAACAACGAAAAATAGTTTTGTCGTAATTTAAGGGATTTTACACATTGATATAACTTTTTTGTTTTGAAAACTTTGTTACATGATGCAATTATACAAATTTGTGTAGCAAAAAATTCAATATTTTACGGTGTTTTCGGTTCGTCCATTCAATGCATGTTGCCGGATGCAACATCTCTAATCGGTTCAAGATGGTGTATTACCTATACTTTTAAGCTATAACTCTTCACTCTTTTTACTTTATTGAGATTTCGACTAAATAGTATGCCACGATAATGCCATTTAGCATACACAGAGGTATAATTAATTTTTTCACTACACTTTAACCTTATTGTTATGTTTAATCACTTCCTTACGCCCATGTTTGTGTGGCAAATGTTTCAAACATGTTTTGCTCGAGATTATGGCAAAGAATCTCGCGGTCGACTTCTGCAGCAGAT
Organism: Eudiplozoon nipponicum; assembly: GCA_029291075.1. Taxonomy (NCBI): domain Eukaryota; kingdom Metazoa; phylum Platyhelminthes; class Monogenea; order Mazocraeidea; family Diplozoidae; genus Eudiplozoon; species Eudiplozoon nipponicum. The sequence continues at coordinate 22,015 of JAQBSW010009539.1, forward strand.
CCTCCATCACCTCCTAACTCAGAATCAAATACGTCTGTCCGACGCCCGCAAAGCCCGCACTGACACTCGGACTCTTCACGATCTGTGTTCTCGATACTTCCTAGTCCAAAGGAATCTCCATTCCATCATAACTAACTATCACGAAGTTGATGAAAGGACTACCCTCTCTCAACTACCACCTCCTCCATAGTTAAATAATTTGCTAGTCACAATTACATTTAACTTTACACATCCTACTTTCGATTTGTAGCACATCATTTCAACTGTTGGCCTTTGTTGCCAAATAAATGTTTATCATTATTATTTGCGGTTTTTCAAAATTTCCCTATTTTTGAAGGATAACGGGTTTCATTTTGTTTTTAATTTCAGATTCTCGGGATTCTTTTGTCTGATCTTATTTTTAGGTTACACAAGGAATCTACCTACACACACTTTTTCTTTCCTTTTTTGGATTTTACCTTCAGTTATCTAGGACCTTTTCCTAGCCCACCCGATCTCTCATTTATTTTTGACATTTCAATACCCATTGTTTTCTTTTTCCTCTCATCAACAATTCTGCTCTTCTATCCCACTCCACCATGAACCAGCTCTCGTCGCAAGCCCCCATCTCCCCGTTCCTCACCCAAAAGCTTATGTCTAACATCACTGATCTCCAACAGCAGATGGCGGACATCTCAGGATTAATTGGAGCCCTGACAGGCAACCTCTCATTACCCACTATTCAACCCCATTTGTTGCGTCAGGCTGACGCGTTTCTGAATGGGGTAGCCAGGGAGGTTGCCCTAAGAAACCATAACAAGAGAAACATCTTTTTATGGTCCCCACGCTCCCCACTCTCAAAGGATGCCCTGGCCTCTGATTTGATCAGCCAATTAGGAGACAACTTTAGCCAACTTAAAGAAATCTCCTCGGGTAAAGGTCAAGCCTTTATTCTTTCCTCACACAAAAGACTGTCTGACGATGAGATTCGTCACATAAAATTGCACTCGCCCACTTTAGCATCTGGGAAAATCAAACTAAAGCGTGATCATACGCTACTTCAGAGAACCCTAGAGAAAACCCTAACACCTCAACCCGACTCCACCCCCCCACCTCCAGCTCATCACGCCTTTCCGGGCTGGAGCAATCCAAAGAAACGCCGCTCTGTTCACGGCGGAATCCTCGGTGATGCCCCTTCCTCCGGTCCACTCCTACTGACACCTTCCCGATTTGAAGGCCTCCCTCTCTCTTTTAGCCCCTACACCGCAACCAATTCTCCCTCTCAGTCTCAAGCTCTACCTCGTCGACGAGGCCGACCACGCCGCTCCAAGCCTACTAACAACGTAACCTCTCTTCCTAGTACGTCCGCAGGGTCCACATCTCCACGACAAGTTATTCCTGGGACGGAAGCCACCACTCAGAGACCGAACAAACGCAAGTCGGCCAAGGCCAAACGGGACTCGGACCCAGCCCCACCAACTTCAACTCCCGCTATTGAAGCCATTATCGACCCCACCCAGGACTGCAGCGTCTCAGCTCCCGATCAGTCACTGTCCCCGCTCTCCCCATCATCGCACCCTCAGGGTGCTCTCTCGTGCCCAGACTTCTCGCCCCCCTCTTGCTTTCAAACCATCCAACTTCCTCACCCACCTGACAAACGAGGGACAAAAGAAATCCACATCGATGCTGACCACTCCATCCTTGTCAATGAGCGGTCAGTCACCCTCATCAGCCCTAAATCCCGTCCCGCCCGCCAGCGGAAAGCCCCCGCACGCTTCTCCTCCCCGATCTAACCATCCCTCTTTCAGAGCACTCTCCGCAATTCTCATCAATTGCAGATCACTTACGCCAAAAATCAATCATCTTCGAGCATTTCTATCCTCTAACGAGATAGACATTTGCTTTCTCGTTGAGACCTGGCTGTCCCCTTCCATCCACTGTGATGATCTCTTCCTCATTCACGGATACACGTTTCTTCGTAGCGACAGAACTGTCGGCCGCGGGGGTGGTCTAGCCGCCTATGTTCGATCCCTTCTTATGCCCAAACGCTTACCGACATCAAACACTCAAGGATTAGAATTTTTCTCGTTTCAGCTACTAATCCACAACCAAAGCATATCTACCTGCGTTGTCTACAGACCCCTAATCTCTCACTCATCGACGACACTCGCGGGGCTCAACTCCTTTCTACTTTTCTCTCTCTACACTCTGATCGGTACGTTGTTGTGGGTGATCTCAACCTCCCCTCGGCTAATTGGCATAACCTAGCTTCGGAAAGTCACCCACTGCTCCGACTCTTCGCGGACAACTTGCTACATCAATTCGTGCACTTTCCGACCCGAGGACACAACCAGCTGGATTGTGTACTCTCCAACAACGAGGTGACCGATGTTCACTCTCGGGAGATCTTCCCTAATCTTGATCACTGCCAGGTATCCTTCCTCTTACCTCTCTCATCCTCCACCCATCGAGAAGACACACATCCGTTCAGGAGATTCACCAACTGGGAAGAGTTTCGCCGACTCTGTGACGCTGTTAACTGGAGGGACCTCTTTCTCCCAAACAATCTCTCCTCGTGTTTTACTGAAGTTCATAACATCCTATCCTCCCACTACAACTCCGCCACCTCTATCCAAAACGTACACTCGACGAATAAGTTGAACGCTCTGTTTAAGGCACGGGACAACCTAGCACGCAGCTCTCGTCTACGCACTTCGTCACTTGCCCGCGCCCTCGCTCTGAGACGCATTGATGGACAAATTAATCAGGCTATCAACAAACAAGCGCTCCGCATCGAAAGACGCATTCGCTCAGCTCCTAACCCCCGGGCAAAGTTCGCCATCATCAAACACCAATTGTTGCAAAAGCCTAAAACCTCGTATATCAACTTCTCTCAGTCAGACGACCTTTGCTTCGCTAACGATTATCTGACTCATCTTCTCGACTCATTTTCCTCTCCCACTCCGCCTATTGAGATGGTAGACAACGGAGACTCCGAGAACCTACGCTGGTTATACGTCTCTCCGGCTTCCGTCGCCCAAGCAGTTAAAGACATTAAATCTAAACACCAATTTGATCAATACGGTGTTTCAGTCAGCATGATTGCGCTGCTTGGCTGGAACGTCTTCTCTCTACTTGCAGATGTTATTAATCATTGTGTCGAAACCATCTATCTTCCCTCGGACTGGCTTTGCTCGACGATCTCTCCCATCCCCAAAAACGGCTCTTCCTCGATCTCATCATTTAAAGATCTCCGCCCCATTACTATCGTACCTTCTTTCACCAAAATCTTCGACAGGATCCTATACAACCTAATCTACCCTTTCATTAAGTCTCATGAAAACTTCTACCTCCTTGATGATCAACATGGATTCTTGAACGGCCGCTCATCTTCCACCAACTTAGTTAGTATTCTCGATCATTGCTACTCTTCTTTCTCTAAAGGGCTTCAGTGCACTCTCCTCTTCCTAGATATATCCAAGGCTTTTGACTCGCTGTCATTTTCAGCAATTGAATCTGCCTTAATGAGAAGCGGTATATGCGGCAATGTTCTCAATCTTATCAGCTATTATCTTCGGAATCGATATGCAAGAGTAAAAGTTGGCAGTAGTCTCTCGAGGCCAACCCATGTCCGATCCAGTGTTCCCCAGGGCTCTGTACTTGGTCCCATTCTCTTCAACCTTACACTCGCACACATACAGGTTGAAGACACTCTTTTCAAGCTGTTCAAATATGCGGATGATATGGTCATCGTATTCAGCAACCCCACAACTTCCAACCCTTCCTCATCCCTTATATCGGAGCTCCTATCCTCGCTCCACTTGCAGCTCAGCGGAATCAGGCTCAAACTAAATCCCACCAAAACTCGCTTAATGAGACTCTCGTCTGATCCATTCTGCTCTATCCCGGCTGCCAACTACCCCTCGACATAGAAATAATAGATTCGGCCAAACATCTCGGCATTCAATTCTCAAAATCCCTAGACTTCTCCCCACACCTTACACACACTACTTCCAAACTCTTCAAATGGGCCCGTCTGATCTGTTTTAAGACTAACAATCCCACTCTCCAACTCACATTATTCAAGGTCTACGTTCTGCCCCTCATTTCCTACGCCAGCGAATTCTACTGTCCTCTCACCCACGCCTCCTCGTACACCATTGAACAGGTATCCTCCAGATTTCTTAAGCGAGTCTTCCCGAACTGCCAAAACTACAGGGAACGCCTACTTCTAGCTAACCTTCTTCCGCTTTGGTTCACACGTCACCTTCGAGTCATTTCTTTTATCCATAAGATCTCAACTTCCTTACCACTCTCCAACTTTGCCCACCCAAGTCACCACTACGCCACACGTTCTAGTAACTCTTCTATCCAAGCCAACCATACCCCCACCATATTTAAAAAAGTCTATCTCTTCTCCAAAGCCACCAATGTTTTCAACGCTCTTCCCACAGATATAAAGCTCCTATCCCAGCACGAATTCAAAAAGGCAGCACATCAGTACTTCTTCAACAAACTTCTCTGCGACACCACCGATTGGAAACGAAACTGGTTCCTTCTCAATCCATAACATTCACCTCTCCCCAGGCTATTCTCTTTAATCTCTCTAATCTTCCACTTTACCTCCTTGGTCTTCATCCTTTCTTCTTGACTCACTGATTCCTCTTTTCAACCCATTCATAACCCCATCTTATCCACGTAGTGGATACCTTACTAAGTTTTCTTCATCCAATTCTTTTCTTTCTTGTTTCAGCGGAGGACCGATAACCCAACAGGACATCGACCTTCCCTGGCCTTCCTTCAATCACAACCTCGTTCTACGGATACCTGCGACACGTACAAGAAGCTGGCTTTCAATCCGGCTGATTCCATCCACGTCCATGCTATGCCCCATCAACTCAACCTCCACGACAATGGACTCCATCGACCGATGTCTGCCCACGATCAGCCACCTTTATCATCTTTATTATATATATTTTCGAACTCACTTTTACCTAGAAGCTCTGACAATTCATGGACTTTCTCCAATTGATCTTGTCTAGTCAAATGGAATTTTGTTCCTACTTATTTTTTTTTCACCAGATTGAACTATCATTGACGTTTTTATATCTTTTACCTACCAAAAACTCCCCAGTCATCAAATACTTTGCTAGTCACAATTCCACTCACCTCCACATATCCTACCCTTGATTTGTTTTTCAATGGTCGGGCCAGTTGGCCTTTGATGCCAAATAAATGTATTATTATTATTATTATTAAGTTTGTTTTTATTACCAAACAATAATAGCATAAGCAGGTACTTCCTATTAAATTATATGCAGAATAAAATATTTTCATCGTATAATAAAGCTGTTCATATTCCAATTAACTACGTTTATTCGAAAGATTGCAAATAAACTTTCTACTTTCGAATATATAACGCATGTAAGCACTTACCAAATTTGAGAGAAGTTTTACTAATAGATTTCTTTTAAACTGTGACAATCTAAAAGAACGCAGGTCCCTAATGTTACCTTAAATTTGAAATATAACAATACGTACACTGAAAACAAGTAAGCTCATTATATAACAGTTAAATACTGTTTGTTACGTCATTGCTACATAGGCTGTAAAAAATTTTGTACAAAGGAAATTATCATTATACTTATTTGTATATTATAATTTATATAAGTAGACTTATATAGTATAAGTATTGAATCCTTTAATTTATTGATAAAATAGACAATAGTGGAGTCCAAGTACTATTTTGAGTATTATTAAATATATTGTTAAAAATTATCAATCTTTTACAAATAAACAATGATCTCAGATTTTTAGAAAGATAAAAAAATTATAATCAATTGAACGTCAATTTATTTCTGACCAGTTTTGCTATAACAACTTTTAATGGGACATATTTGCTTTTACTTGAAATAATACTATATAAATTGCTTACCGCATTCAATAAACTCGTGCCATATATTAGTAGTAGCAATTCTAACTAATTTTACTTTTTGTAGTAATTTAATACTTAAATCAAAATTTTGTAAAATTTTGTAATACAAAACTACGTTAAATGGTTTAAAATTGAATAGCCATAAAGAAAGCCTACTAAGGAAAATTGTGGAGGAAGGTAATAATAATAATAATAATACATTTATTTGGCATCAAAGGCCAACTGGCCCGACCATTGAGATAACAAATCAAGGGTAGGATATGTGGAGATGAGTGGAATTGTGACTAGCAAAGTATTTGAAGGCAGGGGGGTTTGGGAAGGGAAATGTTATCAAAAACGTCAAGATAGT
>JAQBSW010009540.1:0-28276 GCA_029291075.1 Eudiplozoon nipponicum
CAAAGTTGAATGTCTTATACACAAGCAATTATTCCTTCACAAATGTCTGAATTGTGATGAATACATGTAACTGATTGAAAATATATGATGATATAAATAAAGTCACTGGTAAAAGTTGTCACTGATGATGAATGGACTAAAATCGTGCAAAAACTTCAATGAAAAACGTCACAAATAATTAATCCACTGTTTTCTATGATTTTAACTTATTTAATTATAATAATCCATTGTACTCTGAAATTCTAATACATAGAAATAGATGCGAAAAGTAAATCACTTGTATAAACTGCGAATAATCCAACGAAGAAAGTAATTCCAATATGGCACTATAATCCACCGCATGTTCCCTGCGTATTGCGCGCGGGTCTGAATATTTTAATAAACAAAACCCTAGTAATTACAAATAAAATTGCAGTTCAATAAATCTCAATTAAAACTGCTTGACCTTAAACAGTCCATATTTGTCAAAATTGAACATCGTTGGGTTGTAACGCTGAGCCACGTGTTACACTATTTTCTTCAAAAAAACGAAGGGATAAAAGAGATTAGTCTATAATCACTGGCGCAGGTTGGCTTACTTACTTTTGGCAACGGCTTAGCTACTATCGTTAGAATATCGATTGGTAATTTCCCATTCTTCAAAATTCTATTTGTAAAATTGCAGAGCGCATTCATAAAATTTAAAGATAATTGAAGTAGGTTATCAATCAAAATACCAAAGTGATCTTTTTGTTTTTTTTTGTTTTGATTTTTAACATCAATTTCATCAATTCATCACTGTCAATTACAAGTCCTGATTCCTGGTCTCCCAAAGGATCAGGTAGTTCCATAAAATTTCTTTCATTCTGTGGATTACATATCAAATTGCCAAATACATCATCCAATTCACAGAGAAATTCATACTCAGTTTTATCCACAGGTAATATAAGCTTTAACTTTTCCTTATATTTACTGTAATCTGTGAGGAGTTTGTATCCTAATCTAGGATTACTCTTCATTTTGGCCAAAATAATTCGTTCTGATCTTTGCCGAATTATCAGCAGTGATGAATTAATTTCGTTATCAATGAGATCTAACCTCATTTGTTTAATAATATTGATAAGACTACACTTTATTATATTATCTCGTTTAATTCTTAGTTTACACAATTTCCTATTAATTCGTTTCGGTATAATGTCCGTAAACGTAGATTCATGAAATAAAATAGATAATAACGATGAAACCGAAGAAACAAATTCATCACTGTTTATGATATAAAAACTTTCATAATCAATCAGTACGCTTAACTCACTAAAAAGATTCCAGTTGATTCTGAAACATTACACGTGTGCATTATCAAAATTAAGTTTCTTTCTTTGCTACTCAAGATGTTCCATTGTAAAATAATTTGTTTGTGATCCAATTCTTTGAAATATTTTACAACTTCATAACTGTGTGATTTCACCGTTTCTTTTTCTAAGTATATATGATCTAAGCATTACGAACCTCTAGTTGATACCTTTATAATCTGATTTAGATCATGATTAGAAAAAATTGATTATTTTACAGTCATGTAACTTTTTTAAATCACCTACCACCACATTATAGCCATGACAGTCAAAAATATATTGAAAAGAATTGTTAAATGTTTGATCATCATATAAAGTAGCATACGGCGGTCTGTAAACCGCGGTTAAGATCACTAGTATGTAAAATTTTCGCATTTAATACAGATTTACTACAAATGAGTACTCTTCCACCTCTTTTATCCAGCTATCTGACTTTTCTATATAAAGAATATTGAGGAATGTCAAATTCGTGATTATCAATATCCCTGTTAATCCAAGTTTCAGATAATATTATAAAATCAAAATCGTTACTTATTATAAAATTACACAGCAAAAATTTTTTTTCTTAACACTTCTAAAGTTGGCATAAAATAAAGTAAATGTAGAATGCGACTTATCTAAACAGTTTTCGACTTTTACTGGTTCAGCTTTGTTTGTTTCTTTATAGACCGTTTCCCGGGTTTTGAGGCTATGCTTCTCCCCCACCCCCCGCTGCCCACAACATTGAGTAATGATACATCGTTTTTTGTTATTGTATATTTTCGCGATAAATTCCTTATAATATCGTGATCAGAATTAGACGGCTTCCGCTCCTGGTTGTTATTTAGCTTTTTTGCTTTTGCCAACTTCACTTGGAGAAATGTTTTGTCACGTCCAATAAATATGCTATGAAAATTTGGATTCTCACCTTCCTTTTTATTGATGGCCTCGATCTGCATATTCGTTGGCCTCTTTAATAATTTTACAACCACCGGTCTTGGACGATCGGACCGTTTTCCTACCCTGTAGAGGCTCCTAACCTATTCGTGTCTGAGAACCCCATAGATGCCAGATCGCTTGTAGTCCTAAAATTTACAGTAAAATCTGATATGCTTATATTTCCATTCGCATCTGCTAAATTCAAATCTGCAATATCTTGCACTAACTTGCTAGTGTCCTCAAATTTAATATCAGCATCCATGTCTGGTTAGTTTAATTATTAAATCGACACTTAATGTTAGGCAAATCGGAATGTGAAACCTGTCTATCGCAAAACACCCATACAAATAATTTGGAAGGAAATATACGTGAACAACAGAATTATTAAATTACCTGTTCCAGAACGTCCCTTCTATGTGTGCTTCAGTAAAACGTACGAGAAAGTTTAAGCAGATATATATTTTGTATGTTGATCAGTTTTTAATGAATAAAATGTGATAATTGCAGCAGACCAAAGGAAGATACAACCAGTCTAGGACCGTGACGCTCGAAAACTAAAAATGGCGCACAATTCAAAGTCAAGTATTTAAACAAAGAAAGTTCTACAAAATAAAAGAAAAAGTTTTTTTTAAATAATATTCGTTACAATCAGCCAAGGTGGTTTAATTTTATCAGTTAATGTTACTTTAGTTTTTGTGGAGGACTTATCTTCCTCCACATACACCACCTTCTCAAAAAAAGACGGCTAGTATTAGACGTAATCATGATGCTTCGGCTGACGTTGCATTCTGCCAGAACGAGTTGTGCACAATGGCGCCCCTGAAGTCGTCATCGCGCCCGGTACAGTTGACACTGGTTTTTCCGTATCATCTGGTATGGCCAAACAGTTTTCATGTTGTGAACTGGTAGAATAAGATTTTTGTATGTTAGACAACGTGTCTTCTGAGTTCTGCATTTTGTTATGTGCCTGTATGGTGGGATTGCATACATCAGATTCGCCCATAGAACGACGGTCATTCAACGCATCTGTTAATTCCGTCATACCGTCTATCCAGATAAACTGGGGATTGCAACGATCCAACGTAACACAATCCTCAATGCCATTTATCTCTATGATGACATCCTTGTCAGTCATCCTATTGACCTTGTATGGTTCTTTGTAAAATGGTGTCAGGCGATTCTTCCAATTTTCATTAGATAAATACACATGCAAAGCCGATCTTAGATCAGAGGACACAAAGAATTTGGTTTTTGCTTTTCTAGTCTTGGTCGGAGCCAAACGAGGCATCTTATCTCAAGTGCTCCTACGAACCAATCTACATAACCAGAAGCCCAATCAAGACTACTTGGAGTTTCTATAAGAAGATTTCTAGGTAAACTTAATGTTTCTCAATAAATCAGTTCTGCTATTGAAGTACCTAATTGTTCCCTATATCTGTTGCCCATGGCGAGTAGTACTATAGGAAGATCGTGTATCCAGCTTGTTCCACTAGTACACCTTAATGCAGCTTTCAGTTCACGATGCAGCCTTTCTACCATCCCATTTGCTCGTGGGTTATACGCGCTAGTATGCAATACAGTGGTTCCCATGATGTTGAGGGATCTCTCGAAAAGCTCGGACATAAATTGACTACCGCGATCACCAGTGGCCTTTTCCGGAACACCATAACGCGATATCCAATTATGTAGAAACGCGAACAAGACTTCTTGCGCTGTCATGTCTTTTAAAATCGCCACCTCGAATTGAAGACTAAATATATCTACCATTGTCAGCAAGTATTTGTTACCATTTACTTCAGGCATCTCGACAATGTCTATGTGTACGTGTCTGAATCGTTCAATTGATATCCCAATATTCTTTATCTCGGTTCTGGTATGTCTCCACACCTTACACGTTTGACACTTGGCACTGGCTCTTACCCATACCCGTATGTCTTTAGACATGTGCGGCCATACGTATCTGTCGTTGATCAATCGAATGGTAGCTTTAATGGATGGATGACCCATGTCATGTAACACTTGGATAATCTTGGCCCGTAACCCCAACGGCACATACGGTCGTGGTTGACTTCTAGTCGTTTCGCTTAACAACCACTTGCCACTTATGAGCTTACGAACATATCCTGGCCTTTTGGACAAAACTAATGTAAAAGGATCCGATCCTTGCGCTTCCTTGATTTGACTAACTAAATCAGGCATCGAATTGTCTAAATTCTTCAATGGACCTTGAAATATCAGCTCGACATCAGCTTCATTCGGTCGGCTAAGTGCATCGGCTACCACATTCTCATTACCAGCAATATGAGACACAGTGAAATCGAACTCTGCTAACCGTGTTATTTGGGAATTTACTCTACGAGAGTAATTAAGCCTAGCTGTTTTACCAAGTATGCTGATCAATGGCTTATGATCGATCAATAACTTAAAATTATGCCCGTCTAAGTAATGCTCGAAGTGTAGCACTGCGGCATACACTGCTAGAAGCTCTTTGCCAAACGTATCATAACGTTTTTCTCGATCAATAAGCTTACGGCTATAAAACCCAATCGGTTTTACTACGTCCCGATCTCTTTGCTGTAGCACTGCTCCTAATGCAACATCTGATGCATCAGTGATTAGTTCGAAAGGTTTTTCCCAATCTACAGGTGCTAATGTGGTTACGTCACTTAACATATCCTTGGCCTTTTGGAAATTTTTTCGGTCTTCTTGACTCAAGATGATAGGCCAAGACTTCTTGATCGTGCTCTTTTCAAGAGTGAGATGGCTTGTTAACGATCCAAGAATTCCGGCTAGACCTGGAATGAATCGACGATAATAGCTGATCATACCCAAGAACCTTCGCAACTGGCGTACGGTTCGGGGCTCCGTTTCGTATTTTATAGCTTGGATCTTATCTTCCAAAGGATTAATTCCGTCTTTGGAAAGTATATTACCAAGGTATTTAACTGAAGAGCAACCGATATTACACTTATTAGGTTTGACCACTAATCCATATTGTTCCAGCCTGGTCAAAACCGTTTCCAAATGCGTACGATGTTCATTTCGTGTGCGACTTAAAATTATTATTTCGTCTATACACACCCTCGCAAATGGATAATTCTGAAGGATTTTTTCAGCCAATCGCTGGAATGTCTGACTGGCGTTCTTCAAACTAAAAAGCATTCGAAGAAATTCATACGATACCCCTCCTGGAAATCTGATTGCGGTGGGTGGCATCGAACCTTCCTCCATTGGTATCTGATAGTAAACTTTCTGGAGATCTAAAGTTGAATAAACCTCATATCCCATTATATCTCGGAGTAAGTTACTCTGGTTAGGGAGAGGATAAAAATCACCCTTCGTCACTGAGTTTAATAGACGATAATTTCCACAAACCCTTCATTGACCCGGTTGAAGTTTGGGAACTACCACTATTGTGGAAGCAAAATTGGAATTTCATGCCCAGCCATACAAATGTCAAAAGTGACAAATGTTTCACTGCCATATAACCACAAGGAGTGAAAAAGTATATAAGTGAATTTAGACAAATTGTTTATGAGATTTACGAGAGAGAGAGAGTAAGAGAAGGAATACCTTGCCACTATGAGTAAATTTATCAGGATAACTCACAGAAACGAGGCAAACTAAACCTCTCCACAACACTATTATGGCCAAGTTAGCATTCCGGCAAGGCTATATCAGCAATACATATTCCTTGCGGCTTTCAATGTATCACGTCATAAACAAACCAAATCTCGCAGCTAACTTTGCCCACATAAGAAAAGAAAGTTACGAAGATGATTCTACTAGACATCTGCAACAAGATCGCCACTGAACTCGATTCGATGCCATATCGCTAAGGGTTTCTAACCAAGAACTATGATTATATTTTTCATGGTTATATGTGGACTGTAAAAGAACACTAGGTCGCCTATTCCTAGTGATGAATTGGTGAAATTCGGACAAAGCAACCTGTTGCTTGTGTTGTGCCAATGGTTGAGCCTTTGGTGAACAAGGCAATGAAGTCAGAAATTCTATTTGGTGTTCTACTCCTGTCTTCAATGCTATCCTTTTGGCACTGAAAGGTTGAAACACTGCTAGGTGCTTCTCGATGATATCGGCAAAGTCCTGTGCGACCGTTGGACGGGGTAAAAGAACTGTTCTAACAGCCGACGTGTTAGAATCAGTAGGTGTTGATGTCCCTACGCCTTCAGCGATAGTCCTAGCTTTGGGGTCTAATGTCAGTTATAATTGTGTCTAGAAATCCATGCCAATGATATGGTCCTTGACATCGGCTACTAGAAAATTCCATCTGAAGGAAGATTTCTGGTCTAACGTTACCGACATTTCTTTCATCCCTTTCACTCCTATCGGACTACCGTTAGCGGCCCATAGTTGATAATCATATTTGGGGCAATCTGCTTCCACCGGACTCTCTTGCCTTCTGTATCGGTGTTAATTGGTCCTGTCGCCTTTTTATCCTTTGCCTTGAGTATGCCTTTTCAATGCATATCTGGGAGCCTTAGCAATGGAACCCCCCTACGCCTCCTACTAGCGAGGGTTTTATGCTTTTCTCGGTGATGGATTTCTCTCTACGGGTTTTGTGCTTCCTTTCCACCTGGGTCCACCTAATCGCAGATATATACAATTTTCACCTTGGCACTTTGCACTTCGTCAGTAATCGCAATGCGCCTTATACCATCCGCGTGGCCCTTCAAAGCGTTGACGCAAGTGACTCCCTCGACGTCTAGTTTACCTATCCTGACTCTGATGTTAGGAAATATCACGACGTATACTAGCAACTTCTCTACATAAGAAACGCAATGTTTCTTGTATAGTCAGGTTGTTTTCGGTATCTGCCCTGACTGGCTGCACCATCATGGAATCTGCTATTACATCATGTACTTGTGGTTCCTGCTGTTTATACACGCCGTCTAACCCTCTGAGTTTTGTTGGCCAATCAACGCTCATAGTGTCAAATACTTCCAATGTGGTTCTAAGCCTAATTGGTATGCTCAGCTGTGAAAATGGAGTTGACTACATCTCTGGATATATTCAACCTGGAAGCTTTTGAGCAAAGGCGCTCGTAAAATTCGGACGGTAATTGACGCCCCATTTTTTCTAAGCGTAATAGTTCGCACATTTGCGCCGATCTTCCAGGCTGATATCTCTGTTTAATTTCAGCCATTAATAACTCAAATGCATTGTACGGCTTTTCTTCCACAGTTCTGTCTCTGAAATTTTCCAAGACATTTAGGAAATTTTCAGGCAATGCCATCCTGCTGCAACAAACCTCTCCATTGAATTTAAAACATTATAAGCACTAAATATCATTTGGGCATCTCCGACCCAACTTGAATGTTTTTCAGATTTATACTGCGGTAGACTTAAAATTCTTGGACTGGTGCGGTCGCCGAATTTTGTAGAGGCTCGTAACCTATTCGTGTCTGAGAACCCCATAGATGCCAGATCGCTTGTAGTCCTAAAATTTACAGTAGAATCTGATAAGCTTATATTTTCATTTGCATCTGCTAAATTCAGACCTGCAATACCTTGCGCTAACTTGCTAATGTCCTCAAATTTAAGATCTGCATCCATATCTATGAAATTTAATTATTAAATCGAGACTTAATGTTAGGCAAATCGGGATGTGAAAACTGTCTCGTACAAAACACCCAAACAAATAATCTGGAAGGAAATATACGTGAACAACAGAATTATTAAATTACCTGTTCCAGAACGTCCCTTCTATGTGTGCTTCAGTAAAACGTACGAGAAAGTTTAAGCAGATATATATTTTGTATGTTGATCAGTTTTTAATGAATAAAATGTGATAATTGCAGCAGACCAAAGGAAGATACAACCAGTCTAGGACCGTGACGCTCGAAAACTAAAAATGGCGCACAATTCAAAGTCAAGTATTTAAACAAAGAAAGTTCTACAAAATAAAAGAAAAAGTTTTTTTTAAATAATATTCGTTACAATCAGCCAAGGTGGTTTAAATTTATCAGTTAATGTTACTTTAGTTTTGGCGGAGGATTTATCTTCCTCCAAAACCCTTTAACATTTAGCAATGTCAGCATGCGTCTCATCCTTGATCAGAACATTTAATTTCTCGACATCTTTTAGGTCAGAATTTTCGTCAAGTTTAAATATATTTAGCTGTACTTGTTTGCTAATCCGTGCTGATACTTCATTCGCTAATATGTTTAGCATTTCTTCCCTGGTGTTTTATTTTTGATTGACGTGTCGTCTTCCACTGTTATGTCAGCCAACTCAACCCATGGCTGAACATCTATCTGTAATTTATCTAACTTCATATGTAGCGCCTCAGTCAATTCTGCAATTTGCGCGCTTAAAATTTCATTTTTATTTTCCGCTAGTTCCAATTTCGTCGTATAGACATCAACGTCAGTTTCCAATTTTGACATTCTATTTTTAATTCGGTTGTTCTCATCCTTCAGCACCTTCATAAAGTTCTGATGGTCCGAAACGACTTTTTCAATATCGGTATGCGACAAAATCGGAGCCATTTCAAACCGCGCGCAAAAATAATGTACCATTCATGCTGGGTTTAAGTATGCTTGTTGGTTGCTTCAACAATGATATGATGTCAGGTAACCACTAGGAAATGCTACACAAATTGTTAGCTCTAGTGGACGGTCATAGCACGTGAGGCAAAATAGAGCAGTGTAAGTTTTTGGAGCCGCAGCGTGAAGATTTCGAGGTAAATCGCCTCTGAATTTGCCAGGTTTAAGTTAAAACCTAAGCAGGCTGGATAGTCGTCAATGCGTTTGTATACGACTAAAGAAGCTAGAGTGAGTGCTAGACGTTGAGGTCATGACATTTGTAGAGTGGTCCTTGTGCAATTGATGAAATTGAGATATGCTTTGAAAGTGGCCTGTACCAGGATATGAAGCTGATAACTACTTAGTGTTGCTACACGAAAGCGTTAGCTCCAAGTAGCTGGTCATACCAAAATAGGCAGTGTGATGTCATGTGTGAGAAATACATTATAATGTAAAAATATATACATTAAAATCAAAGGTAACTGCATAAAAATATATACACAAACATTGCCTCAGAGATGGCATAATACCAAAGAACTGTTAAAAAATGCTACACAATTGTTAGCTAAGAACAGCTGGTTATGCCACGTGAGACAAACGCGAAAAATAACGTAAGGTTAAAAAATTTTGATACGTAATATTAATGTTTAAAAAGAATCAATTACGCGTTATACAAAGCAGGCTATTGAGATTGTGGGCAGACGGAGCCTGAGACGTGTGTAGAAGGTTGAACGCTCTCAGGATCAGGTGGTTCGATAAACGGTTTCAACCTGTCTATGCCTACTGATGTCGGTGTAGCGCCTTGCATAATGATGAAGTATTTTGGCTGTTTTAGTAAAATCGGGTAAGCACCGCGATACTTGGGTTGTAGTGGTGCAACAGCATTATTGTTGCGAACGAGTACTCTCTTGCAGCTGTGGAGCTGTGGGTGAACGAAGACTGGACGAGGCGTATGTCTCAACTGCAGTTCAGATATGTTACCGAAATGAAGTCGAAGGCGGGTAGCTTCGTCTTGTGGGTCATCTTGTGCCGGTAATAGACGTGGGAGCTGACTAGGCAGGCGTAGATCCATGACATACAAGAGTTGTGACGCAGACGTTTTAATGGATTCACGAGTACGGGAACGCATGGCCAGCAGAACTAAAGGTAGTGCATCAACCCAGTTGCCATTAATGGACGAGGATGTTAAAGCAGCTTTGAGTTCCCTATGCATTCTCTCTACCATGCCATTAGCTTGGGGATGGTAGGCAGTCGTCTGGCGTAAGATGCATCCCATGTACCGCAAGATGGTTTTGAAACGATCAGATGAGAAGCAAGTGCCTCTGTTCGTGATGACCTTAATTTGATATCCATGCAAAGACAAAACCGTTAGTTATTTCGTCTGCAGAAATGGTGTCAAGAGGTAATGCCGCAGGCCACCGTGTAAATCTATCAATCATAGTTAGAAGTTAGCTGAAACCTCGAACCATTGTCTGATGAACTATGTCGATGTGGACGATGGCTAGGCGAGAAGTAGTTCGGAAATACTGCAACTTAGAACGAGTGTGCCGTGTGATCTTGTTTTTCTGTCTAATAGCGTTCTGCCTGAGCCTGTGACCCCAGAAACGATCTGTGAGAAGTGGGAAAGTCGCTTTGCTTCCTGGGTGAGAAATTAAGTTAATTAAATATAAAACCTTTCTCTGAAGGCTGTTCATCAGAATTGGCTTGTTGGGCTGCGTACCCGTGAAGTAAACAATTGGTAAGCTTCCCCAGAGACGGTATATGCACTTGGTGGGGTGACGGGCTACTGATCTCTGAATGTGAATGTCATCGCTCTGTTCCGTTTGCAGGAGGGATGGCGTTAGTACAGGTTTACTAAGTGTCACGGAGTTGACAGTGAATAGCGTCAGCGAAGGTGGTTGTAGCAAGATGTCTGGCCTGAAAAGGGCATCTGCAATGACATCTTGTTCGCCCTTGGCATGAAAGATGTCAAATTGCCATTCACTTAAACGTAAAAGCTGTCCTTCCGCTCTGGCAGGGTACTTGGCGATATTTGAAGTGTCGTTTTGAAGTGCGCTAACTAATGGTGCATGATCTGTGAAAACAACAAATCTGCTACTGCCAATGATGCTGATAAAATGGCGCACTGCGTCGTGGATGGCGAGAAGTTCTCGACCGAAAGTGTCGTACCTCGTTTCTACTGGTTGGATAGTACGCGAGTAGAAACTGATAGGCTTCCGAATTCCGTCGATCTCTTGTTCCAAAGTGGCTCCAATAGCGAATTCAGAAGCATCTGTCGTGAGTAGAAATGGCTTTTCAAATCTGGATGTGTTAGCATAGTGGCATTTGCTAACGAGTTGATGGAGAGTAGAAGTAATTCCTCATCTTTGGATGACGAAGCAATGATGGAATTCTTGCTAAGTCCTTTTCGATTCCACAGGTGCCTGAACAATGGATAAAGTTGTATTTATAGGCCCGGAAGGAACTTGCGACAGTAGTTCAGTACTCTCAGGATTTTCTGCAACTCGCTAACAGTCTTTGGTGACTTGATATTCTTGATTGAATTCGTCTTTGACGGCAACGGTTGAATACCTTGGGCCGTGATACGATGCCCTAAGAAGTCGACGGATGAAGCTGCAATCTGCGTCTTGTCACAGTTGATCTTGAGTCCGTGGTTGGATAAGCGTGAGAGGACATTTCGTAAATGCTTCGCATGAGATTCTAGATCTGGACTGAATACCATAATGTCATCGAGATATGACATACAATAAACAGAGTCGTCGCGAAGTATGTTGTCCATGAATCTTTGAAATGTCTGTGTAGCACACTTAAGTCCAAAAGGCATGTAAAGATATTCGAAAAGACCAAATGGAGTGATGACTGCAGTTTTCTCGATATCCTCTGGTGCTACCGGGATGTGATGGTAGGCTTGTCTGAGGTCAATCACTGAGAAGAAATTGCTGCCGTTGAGTTTTTCAAGTAAAGTGTTGATATTTGGAATAGCATATGCATCAGATTTTGTCACTGAATTTAGCTTACGGTAGTCTCCACAGGCTCTGTACGATCCGTTTGATTTAGAGAATAAGTGCAGTGGTGACGCCCATGAACTTTTCGATGGTCTGATGATTCCCTCTTCAAACAGACTTGAAAATTCCTCTAAGGCAGCTTTCAGTTTAACAGGGGCTAGTGGTCGTTTCTTGAGTGCAATAGGTTGTCCTTCGGTGACGAAATGGTGCATCTTGTTAGAGACTCGTAGCTCTAACTTGTTCAGATCGAAAAGCAACTTGTGTTCTCGAAGAGCTGCTGATATCCCTGCTGAATGATGACCTGGGGTTGGCTGAATGACTTGTAACTCTAAACGCTCGGAGGCAATTGTCCAAAAACTTTGTTCATGTCCGGTGGAGGGGTCGGTGATCTTTTGATTGGCAAGATCAACAATGAGCCGAAATTTCAAAAGGAAATCAAAGCCTATTATATTGTGTGAGACCTATGCAACGATGAAGTTGTGAGTAAACTCACACCGTAAACCTATATTAAGTATGCGATACCGACGGTCTGTTGCTGTTGCGAGTAGAATACCTAACAACATCTCGGCCATTGAATCACCCTTGAGAACTGAGACTGCTGCACCTGTGTCTACGATGAATTCTTCGCCAATTCTGAAATCAAGAAGATGCAGAATTTCGGTGTGCTGTTTGGCTGGGTTATGCAAACAAGTAGACTGGTGATTGCGACTGGCATTGTCCGTTTTGCTATTTATGTGACAAATTCGACGTGGACGAAAAGAGTTGACAGAAATGTCAGATTGTGGCGCCGTTGATGCCGTTGATGCCGTTGATGCACAGAAAGTACGTTCTTCTAATTTCTGTGCCATACGTTTCCCGATCCTGTTGCACTACTGCGCCTGTGTTTTGTTGTCTTTCCCGTCAACTGTGGAAATTGACTTTCATTCGTAAATTCTACGGACCGACAGAGACAGACTTGACATGAGTAAAAGAACTTCTGGTAATTATAGCACCAGTTCTTTAGGGCATATCTGTTAAAGGATTGCTGGGATCGCGATCGCCACCTACCGTTATAATGTGTCTTGGGCATGAAATTTGGTCGAGCTTTCACCTGCTTGTGCTCGTATTTTGCTATGGCCAATCTTTCTCGAACTTTAGCCTCGTGCGCTACTGTCCTCTCTAAAGAGAAGAGCCTATCATCCTGCAGGGGCGGGCAAAAGGATGACGAATTCAACTTAGGTTCCAAAACTCTAAATTCTAACTCACATCTCTCAGGTATGTCATCTATGGAGAAAGTGTTGGTGAGCTGTCTGGTGAATAATTTTAGTGATTGTGGAAGATTGTTAATAAAATCAACCTTAGCCTCATTGTCATAAATATTGGTTTTATACCAACGTTTCCGTAATTCCTTTAAATTCTGATGGGCCAAGGTTTGATATGTCTAACTGCGCGTATTTATTTATTATCTGTTCGTTTTCTGTCTGACTCAGCAAGGATTCTACTTCATTTTGTAAGCCAAAAATGGGATTAGGTAGCTTCCAAATGGCCTCAAGCTTCGCATAAATCCGTCGCTGCAATTCAGAAGGTAGCTTAGCAAAAACCTTTGACAGTTTTAAATGACTATCATAATCTGGAAACGAGGAAAAAGCGGAGTCTACGCGCATAAGGAATAGTTTGCTATCTCCATCCCAAACAGGAATATCAGTATATAAAATTGGACCTGACATTCTAATAATCTTACGGGATATTAAAATCATAAATGTATAAGCAAGATGAAAATCTATAAAAAGAGACTTTTAACGAAACGCTTACCAACTAACAGCTCCCACAGTTGAAACAGAATCTTCCGCAGTTGAATCTGTCAAGTACGTCAGTTCTACTCTTTCGTACAATCAATGTTCGTTTACAGATCACCAAGATGTACAGATTTGTATCCAGAAAAATTGAATAGAAAACCTTCCTTCTAAAAATATATACCCAACAAAATTCCTCAGAAGACCACGACTTTAGAGAGATTAACAACCATAGTAAAAACGTATATGCAAATATTAATTTATACTATCCCAAATAAATGAAAAAGAAAGTCAATTTTATTTATACCAAAATTTTTCTGATGAATAAAAAACAATAAAATACTCAGTATCCTAGTGCGGTCTCCAATTTTGTAAACGCCCCAGCTGCAAGTAAATGCCGTACGATGTTATAAAGTCAGTTAGATTGCCAGAAATACTAAGTTAGTAATGTTTGGGGACCCTTAAAAGGGTCGGTCTTGCGTTCTCTGTCAAATGCAGAGAAGGTCAGTTAGTGTAGCAGTGTCCAGAAGTACTGCTAAACTCTTGAGACCAGCTCGGGTTGACTTGGGTTGTGGTTCCTTCTGTTGTAGCATTAAAATCCCACTGAGTAAACTCGTTTAAGTTCTGGAGTAACTGGCTTGTCTCTCTAGGTGTACAGCAACAAGATTGGCCTAACTCAAATTGCCCATGTGTGTGTAGCAAACCCTAAAAATAGCGTAAGTGACGAAAGAAGATAGCACGTCGGAGAAATGCACAGCCTAAGGCAAGGCGACAACTGACTTGCATGATAATGTAAACGCTCCAGCTTCAAGTAAATGCTGTACGACGTTACAAACTCGGTTAAAGTTCCATAAATATAGAGTTATGTACTGTTAGGGGGCCCTTAACAGGGCTAGTCGTGCGTTCTCCGGCAAATGCCGAGATAGATACTTTAGTGTGAAGACGTCCTAGAGCCTTGGGTTGACATGGGCTGTGGTTCTTTCTGTCGTTGCGTTGTAATCTCGATGTGGAAACTTCGTTGACGTTCTGTATTAAGTGGCTCGTCTCGCTGGTTGTACAGCAACAAGATTGGTGTCACTGATGTTGCCAATTGTTGGTGAAGACAATCCAATAACCAGCGTAGGTGATGACAGCCGACAGCACGCACACGTAACGCAAAGCAGAAGGCAAATGCGACAACTGAACTGCATGGTAAATTTGCCGTGCTTAAATAGCCATGCCATAGTCTACTTGCACACTATTGGTTAACAGCAAGTTTCGCTTTTTTCTCATTGGTGCAACGTAAATAAAATTTAATTTAATTTACGCAATATGTCGGCAATTAATTTGTGTCGTTAAAGCACTTTCCTCTCTGAAAAAAAGGTTTAAAAATTTCTCTCTTTGAAGCAAGATAAGAAATGCATGACAGAAATCAAACCAAGTTAAGCAAAAAAATAATGTACCATAAATGCTGGGCTTAAGTATGCTTGTTGGTTGCTTCAACAAGGATATGATGGCAAGTAACCACTAGGAATTGCTACACAAATTGTTAGCTCTAGTGGTCGGTCATACCGCGTGAGGCAAAATAGAGCAGTGTAAGATTTGGGAGCCGCAGCGTGAAGATTTCGAGGTAAATAGCCTCTGAATTTGCCAGGTTTAAGTTAAAACCTAAGCAGGTTGGATCGTCGTCAATGCGTTTGTATACGACCAAAGGAGCTAGAGTGCTCGACGTTGTGGTCATGATATTTGTAGAGTGGTCTTTGTGCAATTGATGAAGTTGAGATATGCATTGAAAGTGGCCTGTACCATGATATGAAGCTGATAACTACTTAGTGTTGCTACACAAAAGCGTTAGCTCCAAGTAGCTGGTCATACCAAAATAGGCAGTGTGATGTCATGTGTGAGAAATACATTATAATGTAAAAATATATACATTAAAATCAAAGATAACTGCATAAAAATATGTACACGAACATTGCCTCAGAGATGGCATAATACCAAAGAACTGTTCAAAAATGCTACACAATTGTTAGCTAAGAACAGCTGGTTATGCCACGTGAGATAAATGCGAAAAATAACGTAAGGTTAAAAAATATTTGATACCTAGAATAACGAAATGTTAATGTTAAAAAAAGTCAATTACGCGTTATACAAAGCAGGCTATAGAGATTGTGGGCAGACGGAGCCTGAGACGTGTGTAGAAATTTGAACGCTTTCAGGATCAGGCGGTTTAATAAACGGTTTCAACTTGTCTACGCTTACTGATGTTGGTGTAGCACATTACATAATAATGAAGTATTTGGATTGTCTGAGCAAAATCGGGTAAGGACCGCGATACTTTGGTTGTAGTGGTGCAACAGCATTGTCGTTGCGAACGAGTACTCTCTTGCAGCTGTGGAGCTGTGGGTGAACGAAAACTGGACGAGGCGTATGTCTTGGCTGCTGTTCAGACATGTTACTGAAATGAAGTCGAAGGCGGGTAGCTTCGTTTTGTGGGCCATCCTGTGCGGGTAGTAGACGTGGGAGCTGACTAGGCAGGCGTAGATCCATGCCATAAAAGAGTTGTGACGCAGACGTTTTAATGGATGCACGAGTACGGGAACGCATGGCAAGCAGAACTAAAGGCAGTGCATCGTCCCAGTTGTCATTAATGGCCGAGGATGTTAAAGCAGCTTTGAGTTCCCTATGCATTCTCTCTACCATACCGTTAGCTTGGGGATGGTAAGCAGTCGTCTGGCGTAAGGTGTATCCCATGTACCGCAAGATGGTTTTGAAACGATCAGATGAGAAGCAAGTGCCTCTGTCCGTGATGACCTCATTGGGAACACCATAATTGGATATCCATGCAAAGATAAAACCGTTAGTTACTTCGTCTGCAGAAATGGTGCCAAGAGGTAATGCCGCAGGCCACCGTGTAAATCTATCAATCATAGTTAGAAGGTAGCTGAAACCTTGAACCTTTGTCAGATGAACTATGTCGATGTGGACGATGGCTAGGCTAGAAGTGGTTGAAAAATGTTGTAACTTAGAACGAGTTTGCCGTGTGATCTTGTTTTTCTGAAAAATAGCACACTCGGAGACACATCGTTTAACCTTTAGCCTAAGTCTGTGACCCCAGAAACGATCTGTGAGAAGTTGGAAAGTTGCTTTGCTTCCTGGGTGAGAAATTGAGTGAATTGAATCGAAACATTTCTCTGAAGGCTGGTCGGCAGAACTGGCATGTTGGGTTGCGTACCCGTGAATTAAACAATTGGTAAGCCTTCCCAGAGACGTCATATGAACTTGGTTGAGTGACGGGCTATTGATCTTTGAATGTGAATGTTACCGCGTTGTTCCGTTCGCAGGAGGGATGGCGTTAGTACAGGTTCACTGAATGTCGCGGTGATGACAGTGAATGGCGACGGCCAAGGTGGTTGCATCGAGACGTCTGGCCTGGAAAAGGCATCTGCAATGAAGTTCTGTTTGCCCTTGACGTGAAAGATGTCAAATTGCCATTCGCCTAAACGTGAAAGCTGTCTTTCCTCTCCGGCAGGGTACTTGGCGATAGATGAAGTTGCGTTTATAAGTGTGCTAACTAATGGTGCATGACCTGTGAAAACCACAAATTTGCTACTGTCAATGATGCTGATAAAATGGCGCACTGCGTCGTGGATGGCTAGAAGTTCTCGACCGAAAGTGTCGTACTTCGTTGCTACTGGTTGGAGAGCGCGCGAATAGAAACTATTAGGCTTCCGAACTCCGTCGATCTCTTGTTTCAAAGTGGCTCCAATAGCGAATTCAGAAGCATCTGTCGTGAGTAGAAATGGTCGTTAAAAATCTGGATGTGTTAGCATTGTGGCATATGCTAACGAGTTGATGGCGAGTCGAAGTAATTCCTCGTCTTTGGATGACCAAGCAATGATGGATAAAATTGTTTTGAAAGGCCCGGAAGGAACTTGCGATAGTAGTTTAGTACTCCCAGGATTTTCTGAAACTCGCTAACGGTACTCGGTGACTTTATATTTTTGATTGAATGCGCCTTTGACGGCAAAGGTTGAATACCTTGCGGCGTGATACGATGCCCTAAGAATTCCACGGATATAGTTGCAATTTGCGTCTTGTCACAGTTGATCTTGAGTCTGTGGTTGAATAAGCGTGAGAGGACATTTCGTAGATGCTTCGCATGAGATTCTTAGTTTGGACTGAATACCATAATGTCATCGAGATATGACATACAATAAGCAGTCGTCGCAAAGTATGTTGTCCATGAATCTTTGAAATGTCTGTGTAGCAAACTTAAGTCCAAAAGACATGGAAAGATATTCGAATAGGCCAAATGGAGTGATGACTGCAGTGTTTTCAATATCCTCCGGTGCTACCGGGATATGATGGTAGGCTTGGCTGAGGTCAATCAAGTAAGGTGTTAATATTTAGAATAGGGTATGCATCAGATATTGTCACTGAATTTAGCTTACGGTAGTCTCCGCAGGCTCTGTACGAACCGTTTGATTTAGAGACTAAGTGCAGTGGTGACGCCCATGAACTTTTCTATGGTCTGATGATTCCCTCTTCCAAAAGCCTTGAGAATTCCTCTTGGGCAGCTATCAGCTTGGCAGGCGCCAGTGGTCGCGTCTTGAGTGCACTAGGTTGTCCTTCTATGACGATATGGTACATCGTGTTGGAGACTCGTAGCTCTGACTTGTTAAAATCAAAAAGTGACTAGTATTTTTGAAGAGCTGCTGATATCTCTGCTGAATGATGCACTGGGGTTGGCTGAATGACCTGTAACTCCAAACGCTCGGAGGCAAGAGTTCAAAAACTTTGCTCAAGTCCGGTGGAGGGGTCGATGATCTTTTGATTGGCAAGATCAACAATGAGCCAAAATTTCAGAAGGAAATCAAGACCTATTATATTATGTGAGACCTTGGCAATGATGTCATTGTGGGAAAATTCACGTCGTAGACCTGTATTGAGTGTGCGGTACCGGCAGCCATATGTTGGTATGGGCTCGCCTGTAGCTGTTGCGAGAAGAACGCCTAGCGACATCTCGGCCATTGAATCACCTTTGAGAACTGAGACTACCGCACCTGTGTCTACGATGAACTCTTCGCCAGTTTTGAAATCAAGAAGGTGCAGAAGCTCGTTGGGCTGTTTGGCCGGGTCATGCAAACAAATAGGCTGGTGATTGCGACCGGCGTTGTCCGTTTGGTTCTCTATGTGAAAAATTCTGCGTGGACGAAAAGAGTCGACAGGGATGTCGGATTGTAGTTGGTTTCTTCCCTGTGGCGCCGTTGATGCCGTTGATGTGCAGAAAGTACGGTCTTCTAACTCTTGCGCCAGACGTTTCCCGATACTGATGCACCCTTGTTCCTGTGGTCTGTTGTCCTTTCCGTCAGCTGTGAAAATTAGCACTCATTCGGAAATTCTTCGGAACGACAAAGACAGACTTGGCATGAATAATAAAAACTTCTGGTGGTTATAACACCAGTTCTTTGGGGCATATTTATTAAGGGATTGCGTGGATCTCGATCAATATCTAAAATTGGACCTGACATTCTAACAATCTTACGGGATCTTAAAAGCATAAATTTATAAGCAATATGAAAATGCATAGATATACTTTAACGAAACACTTACCCACATTCAGCATTAATTGGCTCGTCTCGCTGATTTTACCGAAACAAGATGAGTCACGGATGTTGCCAATTGTTGGTGAAACAAATCCAATAACCAGCGTAGGTATTGACAGCCGACAGCACGCACACGTAACGCAAAGCAGAAGGCAAATGCGACAACTGACTTGCATGGTAAATTGCCGTGCTTAAATACCATGTCATAGTAATAAATGTCTACTTGCGTAGAGGCCCTTTGGTCACTACCTTAAGGGGGTCTCTTGGATGCCAGGCCCAGAAAATCCATATATGCGGATTGATCATCTATCTTGGAACACTTAAGTTCCTCTGAACTATCTCTTAAGCTACAATCCTTAAGTCCATTAGCCAACTGCTCTGTATCCTCAGTATTTAATAAACCAGACATAATATTATTAAATTATTTGCAATTTATATATTATATTAAATAAGCTTACCAGGATACGCTGATATCCACAGGTTACTGAACCGGAATGATTGAGACCTTAAAACAAATATACACTTTAAATACCCAAAGCAAATTTGTGATTCTTTTCGCTGATAATTAAAAAGAACAATCGACAAGAAGATTACAACGATTTATTAATAAAGAGTCGGAGATGGAACCACACAGTGTCCCGCTTGTGCAATTCAGCAACTCAGATCAAAACTCTCTAACATTTCCTTCTACAAGACAAGTCAAAAACTTCGACAATATGAACAAAAGAACTTCCAAAAAATTACAATATTTTTCAAAAATTACAATATTGTTTTACGAAACCAGCGATAACATCAAATGTCCAAAAATAAAATTGATTTATTTTTATATGAGGAGTTAATTGATGTCCAAAAAATTAAATTAACCTCCACATACACCCTCATGTTTAAGATGATTAACCATACATGATGTAGTCCTCATTCTTCGGTTTCTTGATGACACTTCCAGAACGGGTCTCGACAAGTTGTGCTGGTACTTCACTAGATATCATATTCATATATCATTGTTCATCATTCTCAGTTGTCTTAGTTTTAATCTTAAATTCTTTTCCATATTTATTCGACTCTTCGTTTTTCTCACCAATTTCTGAGTCACATCTCGCCTCAACTTCTGGATACTTCAGAGAATTCGGTTCCTCAGTCTCCTCCTCCGTCCAAATAAACTGTGGAATACAGCGATCCAGTGTTACACATTCTACCGTGCCATTTACTTCTATAAATGCATTTTTCTCAGTCATATGATTGACTTTAAATGGCCCCTTATAGAATGGAGTCAGACAATTCTGTCTGTTTTCGTTAGTTATATATACATGAGATGCCAGCTTTAAATCTGAAGATACATAGCATTTAGACATGGACTTCTAGTTTTGGTTGGAGCTAAACGACTAATTTTATCTCTCAATGCTCCAACAAACCAATCTACTGAACTAGAGGCCCAATCGAGACAACTTGGAGCTTCTATTAGAAGATCTCCAGGTAACCTCAGCGGCTCTCCATAAACAAGTTCTGCTATGAATATTCCTAACTGAACTCTGTATCTGTTTCGCATTGCCAACAAAACTATGGGCAAATCATGTATCCAACTGGATCCACCGGTGCAGCGTAATGCAGCCTTCAGCTCCCTGTGCAGTCTCTCAACCATCCCATTAGCTCTGGGATTATAAGCACATGTGTGTCTTACTTCTATCCCCATTATATTCAATGATCTGATAAACAGTTCAGACATAAACTGACTACCACGATCAGTAGTTACGCTTACCGTTACACCATATCGCGACACCCAATTATGCAAGAACATAAGTAAGACCTCTTGAGCTGTCATATCCTTCAGGATTGCTACCTCAAACTGACGACTGAACCGATCGACCATCGGGAGTAAATACTTTTGGCCATAAATCTCAGGCATTTCTACTATATCAATGTGAACATGCATTAAACGACCCGCTGGTATACCAAATGTTTTAATTTCAGTTTTGGTATGACGCCAAACTTTACAAGTTTGACACCGGGCACATGTCCTTACCCAGGCTCTTATGTCTTTCGACATCTTAGGCCATACATATCTATCAGTGACCATCCTGATAGTTGCCTTAATGAAAGGATGACTGAATTCATGTAGCTGCTGAATTACCTTATACCTTAATTCTAACGGTACATAATGTCTAGGTTGGCTCCTGGAGATTTCACATAATAACCACTTATCTCCAATCTTCCTGTGTGTATATGTAGGATTTCTTTTCAAAACAGCTACTAAAGGATCAAGACCTTGTGCTTCCATCAATTGCTGGACAAAATCATTAGAAGATACAATAGAGCATATGAGTGACTCTGAACGAATCATATCTTCATCCGATACGTCTGGTATACTGAGAGTATCTGCCACCACATTATCTTTTCCTGAGATATGACTAATGGTAAAATCAAATTCTGCGAGTCAGGTTATTTGTAAATTCACCCGCCGAGAATGATTTAGCCTATTCGCTTTCCCAAGAATACTCAAAAACGGTTTATGATCAGTTAGTATCATAAACTGATGTCCATCTAGGTAGTGCTCAAAATTCAACACTGCAGAATAAACTGCTAGTAACTCCTTCCCAAGCGTGTCATATCACTTCTCGCGATCCTGGAGTTTCCGACTATAGAATCCAATCGGCTTGACTATACCATTTTCCCGTTGATGTAACACTGCTCCTGTGACAAGCTCAAACGGCTTAGTCCAATCCACAGGTGCTAATGTGGTTATTTGGCTTAACAGATCTTTGGCCCTCTGGAATTTTTCCTTGTCGTCTTGGCTAAAATTAATAGGCCAGAACTTCTTGATCGTGCTCCGTTCACGAACTAAATGTCGAGTTAGCGACCCCAAAATTCCAGCTAAACCTGGTATGAACCGACGATAGTAGCCAATCATGCCCAAAAATCTACGCAACTGGCGTACAGTTCTAGGTTCTGGCACATCCTTGATTTCTTGTACCTTGTCTTCCAAGGGCTTGATTCCATCCTTGGAAATGGTGTGTCCAAGATATTTTACGGTAGAGCAACCAATCCTACACTTTTCTGGTTTCACTACCAATCCATAATGTTCCAGCTTAGACAAAATGATGTCCAAATGCTCCCGGTGTTCCTCCCTAGATTGACTATATATAATGATGTCATCTATATACACTCTAGCAAATGAGCAGTCTTGAAGAACTTCCTCTGTCAGACGCTGGAATGTCTGACTTGCATTCTTCAACCAAAAAGGCATACATAAGAATTCATGCGATCCTCCTCCAGGGAATCGCACTGCTGTGTGCGGTATAGATTCTGCCTCCATAGGTACTTGATAGTACGCCTTCTGCAGATCTAACGTTGTATATACCTCATACCCTATTATATCCCTGAGCAAAGTACTCTGGTTCAGTAGAGGATACAAATCGCCTTTCGTTACCGAATTCAATAGACGATAGTTACCACAAACCCTCCATTGACCTGGTTCAGGTTTGGCAACAACCACTATTGGAGATTCAAAGTTGGAATTTGAACGCCTACAAATTCCTTCTTCTCTCAACCGCTTAAATTCTTCAATAGCAACCTGCTGCTATGTTGTGCTAACGGTTGAGCCTTCGGCGAACAAGTTAATGGTTCCACCAACTCGATTTGGTCTTCTATGCCTGTCTTTAAACCCTTGCGTTTAGCATTGAATGGCAGAAACACGGCCAGGTGTTTCTCGATGACATCCGCCAAGTCATCGGCGACGACGGGTCTGGGTAGTCCCACTGACCTAACTACTGAGGTCTCAGTCTCAGCAAAAGTCACTATCCCAGTGCTTTGTCCAATGGTCCTAGACTTGAGATCTAAAGCGAGATTAAAATGGATCAAAAAGTCCATCCCAATGATGTTATCCTTTATATCAGCGACCAGAAAATTCCATGTAAATGGAGATTTCTGCCCCAATGTCACTGACAATTCTTTAACTCCCTTAACCTCAATTTGACTTCCATTAGCAGCCCATAGTTGGTAATCGAATGTGGGGCTATCAATTTCCACCACATCAGATCGAACTATGCTCACCTCTGCACTCGTGTCTATTAAGAAATTTAAGCCGCTAAGTTCATCAGTTATAACGAACTTATTGTTGCTATAACCAGCAACCTATTTAAGATTACCTGCCAGCCGAAATCTAACAGATTTATGGATTGTATTACCGCGCGTCTCTTCCATCGAAGCTTCCGAACCTAACTTCGATGATTTTAGTATGCCACGAATATGCATACCTTGGAGCCTTGCATGCGCAACCCCCCTACGGCTCCTATTAGTGGGGGCTTCATTAGTTTTCCGGCAGCTTCGACCAGGCTACAGGAAGACTACTTCCTTTCCATCGGGGACCACCCAACTTTGGAAACGTGCATCCCCCCTCCTGACATTTTCCAAACTCGGCGTATTTGCGATGCGATATGCACCACTCGCGTGGTCCTTGTACACTCTCACGCGATTCGCCTCTCCAATGCTTGGAATTTGAACGTTGACTCCGAGAATTTACCCTACTTCTGTTGGACCTTTCCTTATTGTGATTTATCCAACCCACATCCCTGCGAAGGGTACTTAATTCATTCTCTATGTTCAGGAGTCTCTCTGAGAGATGTCTAAGTTGCTGCTCCAGGCGTGAATCTGCGATTACTGCATACACCTTAGGTTCCATCTGACGATAAACTTTGTCCAACCCTTTGAGTTTCTTTGGCCACTCTAGTTCCAATGTATCATATACATCCAAGGTGGCTCTTAGTCTAACAGGCAATACTGCTACAAATATACTATTTATAACTTCCTCAGATATATCAAGCCCGATGGATTTTGAAATAAGTCTGTCATAAAATTCAGATGGAAGTAGATTTCCCATCTTTTCCTGACGTAATAAGTCAGTCATCCGTTCAATCCTCTCGGGTTGATATCGTCCATGGAGTTCTTCTACTAGAAGCTCAAATGCATTTTCTGGTTCGTTCTCACAAAATTCCTGAGTCTAAATAGATTCTGTTTACTGGCTCAGGTAAGCACCACCAGGCCGAGGCAAACCTTTCTATAGGGTCGGTCATCCGTTTTAGTTTAAAATAAAGTTTTGCTTCTTCGACCCATTCAGAATGGTTGTCTGGTCTGTACATGGTGAGCTTAACATTGCTATCCATAGAATTGCGGCAAAAACGATCATCTACATCATATCTTTCCGCGGTCGCCATTTTTTGTAGAGGCCCTTTGGTCACTACCATAAGGGGGTCTCTTGGATGCCAGGCCCGGAAAATCCGTATATGCGGAATGATTATCTATCTTGGAACACTTAAGTTCCTCTGAACTATCTCTTAAGCTACAATCCTTAAGTCCGCTAGTCAACTGCTCTGTATCCTCAGTATTTAATAAACCAGACATGATATTATTAAATTACTTGCAATTTATTTATATTAATTTATTTTAATTTATATTATATTAAATAAGTAAGCTTACCCGGATACGCTGATATCCACAGGTTACTGAACCAGAATGATTGAGACCTTAAAACAAATATTTACGTTAAATACCCAAAGCAAATTTGTGGTTCTTTTCGCTGATAATTAAAAAGAACAATCGACAAGAAGATTACAATGATTTATTAGCAAAGATTCGGAGATGGAACCACGCAGTGTCCCGCTTGTGCAATTCAGCAACTCAGATCAAAACTCTCTATTCACCTTCGACAAGACAAGTCAAAAACTTCGACAATATGAACAAAAGAACTTCCAAAAAAAATTAAAATATTTTTCAAAAATTACAATATTGTTTTACGAAACCAGCGATAACATCAAATGTCCAAAAATAAAAATTGATTTATTTTTATATGAGAGGTTAATTACTATCTGTAACGACACAAATCAATCGCCGACATATTGCGTAAATTAAATTCAAATTTATTTACGTTGCACCAATGAGAAAAAAGCGAAACTTGCCATTTAACCAATAGTGTGCAAGTAGGCATGGCATGCTATTTAAGCACGGCAATTTACCATGCAAATCAGAGGTTGCATTTGCATTCTACCTTGCGTCACGCGTGTGCGTTCTGTCGGCTGTCAATACCTACGCTGGTGATTTGATAGTTTCACCAACAATTGGCTACATCCGTGACTCATCTTGTTGTGGTATAACCAGCGAGACGAGCCAATTAATTGCAGAACCTGAACGACGTTATCTACATCGTGATTACAGCTCAACCACGGGAGCGACAACTCAACCAGAGTCCACCCAAGGCTCTAGGACATCTTCACACTCTGAATAATTCAGGAGAACGCACGACCAGGCCCTCTTAAAGGCCCCCCTATCAGTAACAAATCTCTATTCAGAGCACCTTAACCGAGTTTGTAACGTCGTACGGCATTTACTTGAAGCCGGGATGTTTACAAAATTGGCGACCGCGCCAGGATATTGATTATTGTTCTGATTTTTTTCGGTATAAATAAAACTGACTTCCTTTTTCATTTATTTGGGATAAAAATCGATTAAAATTTGCGTTTTTTACAGTGATCGTGGTCTTCTGGGAATTTTGGATATATATTCGTGAATTTGTGTTGAATTTTTTTTGGGGGGATAATAATAATAATACATTGGCATAAAAGGCCAACGAGGCCTCTGTTCATTTTTCCTACGTACAGAACGGCACCGTACGTACTCGACAGGCTCAATTGCGGATTTTTGGAAGAAGTTACTGTGACGTGCTTTTTTCTGAGCTCATACACCTGTGGAAGCTTTTTTGTGGGTAAGCGTTTCGTTAAAGTATATTTATATATTTTCATATTGCTTATAAATTTATGCATTTAAGATCCCGTAAGATTGTTAGAATGTCAGGTCCAATTTTAGATATTGATGTTCCTGTTTGGGATGGAGATAGTGAGCTATTCTTTATGCGCGTAGACTCCGCTTTCTCCCCGTTTCCTGATTATGACAGTCATCCAAAAACTGTCGAAGGTTTTTGCTAAACTACCTTCTGAATTGCAGCGACGGATTTATCCTAAGCTTGAGGCTATTAGGAAGCTACCTAATCCCATTTTGGGTCTACAAAACGAAGTAGAATCCTTGCGTGGGCCCACAGAAACTGAGCAGATAATAAACAAATACGCGCAGTTAGACATGCCAAATCTTGGCCCCATCGAAATACTGAGGGAATTACGGAAACGTTGGTATAAAACCAACATTTCTGACCATGAGGCTAAGGTTGTTTTTATTAACAATCTTCCACAAACATTAAAATTCTTTGCCAGACAGCTCCCCAACACTCTCTCTATAGATGACTTATCTGAGAGATGTGAGTTAGAATATAGGGTTTTGGAACCCAAAGTGAATCCATCATCCTTTTCTTCACCCCCGCAAGATGATAGACTCTCCTCTTTAGAGAGGACGGTGGCAAACATGGCTAAAGTTCTACAAGGATTGGCCATTACCAAATCCGAGCTAAATCAAGTGAATGCTCGACCCAAATTCGTACCCAAGCCCAATTATAACGGTAGGCGGCGATCAATATCTCCGCAATCCTTCAATAAGTATGCCCCAAAGAACTGGTGTTATAACCACCAGAAGTTTTTTTATTCATGCCAAGTCTGTCTTTGTCATTCCGAAGAATTTCCGAATGAGTGCCAATTTCCACAGCTGACGGAAAGGACAACAGACCGCAGGCACAAGGATGCATCAGTATCGGGAAACGTCTGGCGCAGGAAGTAGAAGACCGTACTTTCTGCACATCAACGGCATCAACGGCGCTACAGGGAAGAAGCCAACTACAATCCGACATCCCTGTCGACTCTTTTCGTCCACGCCGAATTTTTCACATAGAGAACCAAACAGACAATGCCGGTCGCAATCATCAGCCTACTTGTTTGTATGACCCGGCCAAACAGCCAAACGAACTTCTGCACCTTCTTGATTTCAAAACTGGCGAAGAGTTCATCGTAGACACAGGTGCGGCAGTCTCAGTTCTCAAGGGTGATTCAATGGCCGAGCTGTCGCTAGGCGTTCTTCTCGCAACAGCTACAGGCGAGCCCATACCAACTTATGGCTGCCAATACTGCACACTCAACATAGGTCTACGACGTGAATTTTCCCACAACTTCATCATTGCCAAAGTCTCACATAATATAATAGGCCTTGATTTCCTTCTAAAATTTCGGCTCATTTTTGATCTTGCCAATCAAAGAATCATCGACCCCTCCACCAGACTCGAACAACAATTTTGGAAACTTGCCTCCGAGCGTTTGGAGTTACAGGTCATTCAGCCAACCCCAGTGCATCATTGAGCAGAGATATCAGCAGATCTTCGAAAATACAAATCGCTTTTCGATCTTAACAAGTCAGAGCTACAAGTTTCCAACACGATGCATCATATCGTCACAGAAGGAAAACCTATTGCATTCAAGAAGCGGCCACTGGCTCCTGCTAAGCTGAAAGCTGCCCAAGAAGAATTCTCAAGGCTTTTGGAAGAGGGAATCATCAGACCATCGAAAAGTTCATGGGCGTCACCACTGCACTTAGTCTCAAAATCAAACGGATCGTACAGAGCCTGTGGAGACTACCGTAAGCTAAATTCAGTGACAAAATCTGATGCATATCCTATTCCAAATATCAACACTTTACTTGAAAAACTCAACGGCAGCAATTTCTTCTCAGTGATTGACCTCAGACAAGCGTACTATCACATACCGGTAGCACCAGAGGATATCGAGAAAACTGCAGTCATCACTCCATTTGGCCTTTTTGAATGTCCTCTCACTCTTATCTAACCATGGACTCAAGATCAACTGTGACAAGACGCAGATTGCAACTTCATCCGTCGACTTCTTAGGGCATCGTATCACGGCCCAAGGTATTCAACCGTTGCCGTCAAAGACGAATTCAATCAAGAATATCAAGTCACCAAGGACTGTGAGCGAGTTGCAGAAAATCCTGGGAGTACTAAACTATTATCGCAAGTTCCTTCCGGGCCTTTCAAAACAACTTTATCCTTTGTGCAGGCACCTGCGGAACCGAAAAGGACTTAGCAAGAATTCCATCATTGCTTGGTCATCCGAAGACGAGAAATTACCTCGACTTGCCATCAACTTGTTAGCATATGCCACAATGCTAACGCATCCA
>JAQBSW010009541.1:0-28275 GCA_029291075.1 Eudiplozoon nipponicum
ACTCAGTACCTAAACCGGACCCGTATCCCATGCCGGCTCTGCGTGATCTGTTCTTACAGCTAGGGAAGGCAAATGGTTTGCCGTGCTTGATCTTAAACAGGGATTTTGGCAAATAGGCGTGCGGCCCGAAGACCGATGGAAGTTAGCGGTACATTTAAAATGGCTTCTGATGGGTTGGAAACGTTGATTCAGGCATTGACTTCTCAAATGAATAATTTAACTGCAGAATTAGGCATAATTAAGGCTCGTCTAGACGATACGCTAATAATAAATACGGAAGACATACAAGTACGTGGACCATCCAACATAGGTGGTCAAAACAACGGGGTACAGCATAATTACCTGATTTTTAACTAACATAGGATTGTTCCTAGATAATTACATTTTGGATTTTTTTCAGATAGCTTAATAAGTGGGCTCCATCGGTCCACATCTGATTACAAATCATAGAAAAAAACTAAAAATCAAGTTTTGAAGAGTTGCTGCGCACATTTTCTTAAATCTGCTATTGTTAGTATTGTGCTGTGTATAGTGGCCTGATGATGGTGCTGGATAGAAGGCAGCGAAACGTCGCCAGTAAACAAAGATTTTTTTAACACCGCATTTTCAATGGTTAGTATGAGCGATGTTGAAGCCTTCAGATGAAAGGGTCGAATACGCACCCCGCCTGATCGAAGCAAAAATAGATGCATACTGGAAAATGGTGATCAATCGGATCTTTATGAAATTGATAGTGCAAAGCAACAACCCGAAAATGCAACTCGCGGAAATTCATAATAAATCAAGTGTGACATTTCCGTTAATGATTACAGGAACTCTTAAACTTTAAAGAAAGTTTCAGAGCTTAATGTAAATATCAATCACTTTGACTAAACAGGTTGCAAATCGTAACAAATCTAACATCAGCCACATTTACTGAGGAATTTCAAATTTCCATGTTAATTTAATTATAGGAATGCTCTATTCAATAACACTTCCCTATGTAACGGGGTGCCTGTTCCATAATAACAGATTGGGGATGGTTTGGTAAAACTTTACGTCTTAAAGGATCCCATATAGGCTCCACCTAAATTAAAATGGCTAACCAAGAAGCATTATTTAGTATATAACTGAAAATTATGTATAGTGTGCGGCAGGGTGGCTCAGTTTTTAAAACAACAGATTTCGAAGCCGACGTGCCCTGATTCGAGCCTTGTCCAAGACAAATTCTGGACATTACGTGAAGAGTTTCCAATAAGAACGAAATCAGTCTACTGGATGAATTGCCTTTTCTATCCTCTACAATGCTTAGTTAATACTGACAAATGTACTTACATAATGGGTCAAGAGTTCGTATCAAGATCGCAACATTTATTATAGTAATTCCAAGATCATCAGCAGAGCACGACGGCAAACTGACTAACGAGGATCAAATAGTAGTGAATCTAAGAGGAAATAAAATTAGATATGCAGTGCTCACTTCTATAAATCTCACATATACGATTATAGGCTGGAAATATCGACTGCACAATTTCGATACAGCAAAGCGCATTATTTTTTAGCAGATTTCAGCAATTATATAAATGCAATTGTGTATTAGTGCGTCGCAACTAGTAACAAATTAACTGAAATATGACCGAAATGATAAAACAAAAACAGCATGAATGGTAAGTATAACCTCTGCACATTCATTTCGTGCTTACTGGCGACTCATCAGAAGTAGCCAGTATCACGCCCCTTACTCATTATATATTTTGGTGAGGAATGTAAGAAAATAAAAAGCTACAATCTCCAGTACGAATGGGTAAACCTGCAGTAAGGAAGCTAATTTCATATAAAGTCTTCAACAATGCGACTTCAAAGCCAACCGCTATATATAGTAAATATACCAAGCCTGTAAAGGGTACCAATACTATGGCTATTGTGTCAGTACTTGGTAGCAAAATTATCGAAGCCGAAATAGTACATGGTACCAACATTATGGATACCGAGTGGGTGCAGAGACCAATACAATTATATGCTAAATTTAACCATAATTGATAATTACAACTATTTTTGAACACCTACTACTCTAGGCTTGTTCGATATCAATTATTACATTTCGCAGTAATCATGACATCATTCGATTTTATATATAAAAGTAAGTTAATGTTTGTGGCGGTGAACTAATATATATGCAATCGTGTATTAGGTGTTGCGCATCAACTAACAAATTAGTTCAAATATGACCTGAAGGATAAACCAAAGACAGCATGAAAAGAAAGTATAATCTTGTGCATATTCGGTTCGTGCTTACTGGCGACTCATCAGTATGAACACGTAAACACGAAATGAATTTGCACGAGTTCAGTTCTGACCAGAAGGATAAACCAAAGGCAACATAAACGGAAATTATAATCTCATGCACATTCGTTTCGTGCTTACTGGAAACTCATCAGTAGGAGCCGGTATTACGCCCTTTAACAACTATATATGTGGTCGAAGTATGTGGAATAATAGGACGGTACAAAAGACAAACAGAGAACTAAATGATGACGACGAATGTACACAGACCGATGTATTATATTCAAGCTAGGCGATGCCGAAGTCATTGCTTACAACATTGAAAGAGGGTTAGCCGGGGAAATTTGGCTAACCCAAGACTGTCGGCGTGCGGTATTTGATGAATATCGTAATTTGCGACATCCTGGTTTGGATAGTAAGCACGAAACGAATGTGCATGAGATTATACTTTCCGTTCATGCTGCCTTTGGTTTATCCTTCTGGTCACAACTGAACTAATTTTTTACTAGGTTCGCAACACCTAATACATACTTGCATATATATTAGGTCTTCGCAACAAACAGTATTTAATTTGCACGAGATTATTTTTTGCGTTTATGCTCTCTTTGGTTTACCCTTCTGGTCATATTCGAATTAATTTATTACTAGATGCGCAACACCATATAAACAATTGCGTTTTTGCTATGTTTTTGGACTGGTATAATACAATGAGATTGGCGTTTATTTCAAATTTGCAAACCTGATTTAAATAATCATCTGAGAAATTCTGTTTTCTTCCCATCAATATTTTCGCCCGATATTTCAGTATTCACCTTCATGTACATTTCTTCGCAGAAGCGCTCATCATAAGATAATTTTAAAGTAGTAATAAAAATTCAAAATTTCGTTTTAATCGATTTATTTACATATGTGTGTGTGTATTCATAACTGCTAAATGTTCAGATAAATGTAATGCTATGCACGTTTATGTTCATGAAAAGTCAATCCCAATACAGTATTCAACATATTTTACTGCGGCGAGTTTCCCGTACTAAAGCATGCAATCAGGTCCACCCGCCATATCTAAATCGAGCTCACTGATTTCTCCACTCCTGCTTAATTCATCATCCCAGTTAATTGAATATCATATTTGCACTGTATGACACCCAGGGCCCAATCTACTGACATGCACATATTTGTGTTCCTCTCTTCTTTCCTCATTTCGGCGCATGGTTTCATCAAAATACATGAGTTTACGTTATTTGCAAAGAATTTGATACACTCCGGATATATATAACGCTCCGAATTTTTCTTCTTGTTTAGGAAGTTTAGTGACCAGCTTAATAGTTTATTCTAAAATCGTTCGTATATTATATTTTGATGCTTCTGATTTCGCAATCCTGCTTAGTTTACATGACACACCGATCCCCCACATCGTTATAATTGGTGTAATGTATATACACTTATGAATTAGCTTATTTAGGATATTTCTTTTCCTTATTTCTAATGACTTGAGAGGTTGTCCATTAGAATTCCACATTAATGTTATACTGCGCAACTCATTCTCACTGTTTTGGATGTCTGTTAATCTAGGGCTCCTAAATGTGCTTGATTTGATGATGGAAATTTGCTTGCCATAAGGATGGTTTAATTTAAAATTAAGAAGGATAGACAAATGAGCATCCTTTCAATAAAATTATGAATTAGGTTTTACGCACCTAGTAAAATTTTAGTTCAAATATGACCAGATAGAGAACCCACATTCAGCATGAATTGAAATGTGCATATTCGTCTCGTGCTTACTGGCGCCTCATCAGTCCGAGGCGGTATTACGCCCTATACCTACTATATATTTTGGTGAGGAATATGGGATAATAGGACGGTACAATCTCCTAGAAGAATGTGTAAACCTGCAGTAGTGAAGCTAACATCATATAGTCTCGACAATGCGATATCAAAGCCAACTAACTTTATATA
This sequence comes from Eudiplozoon nipponicum, assembly GCA_029291075.1. Classification (NCBI taxonomy): domain Eukaryota; kingdom Metazoa; phylum Platyhelminthes; class Monogenea; order Mazocraeidea; family Diplozoidae; genus Eudiplozoon; species Eudiplozoon nipponicum. Next base: position 4,219 of record JAQBSW010009541.1, read on the forward strand.
ATATACATAACGAGCCTGAAAACATTGCCAACACTATGATAGTTATGTCAGTACCCGATACCAAATATGTGCTTGCCGAATAGGTACATGGTACCAACACAATGGATTTCAAGGTATGCTAAAGTTCAACAAAATTGAGAATGAGAACTCATTATGAACACATGCTACTCCAGCAAATTCATATCTCCTTGCCTTAATCGATATCAGTTATCATTTTTTGCGGTAATCATAATATCACTCAATAAAATATATAAGTTTTATGTAGTGTAATATGCGGAGACCTAGAATATATACGATTATGTATTAGGAGTTGCGCACCTAGTAAGAAATTATTTAAAAAATGAGCAAAGTAAAAACTAATGTCAGCATGAACGGAATGTTTCGTGTATACTGGCAAATCATGAATAGGAGCGTGATTAGGGATTTGCTCAAGTAACAGGTGTTCAGAAGTAGTTGTACTGCTGAATTTTGGAAATTCATTCTGCTGGTGCCATGTACAGGTTCGTTATTTGAAATTCACTTCTTTGGTACTATGCATAGTATCGATCATTTGAAAACCACTGTTTTTATCATCTGAAATCTCGTTGTTTGAAAACCATTTATTTGTTGCCCTTTACATTTTCGGTGCCTAGTATATATTGAGAATTGGTTTTGAAGTAGAATTGCGGAAGATTTATTCTGCTTGAATGCACGTTCGTATATGAGATTGTACTGTCCACCTGTCCAACATTTCTTGAACAGTTTTATAGTGGACATAGGGCGTAATACTGGATACTACTGATGAATTTCCAGTAGGCACGAAACGCACATATACACGAGGCTATAACTTTCGCTCATGCTGACTTTGGTATATCCTTCTTGTTTATTTTGAACTCTTTTGTATCTAGATACACAAAAAATCGTGAAACGTTTTAGTACCGCAACAGAAAATCGCCGTCCCTTTATGACATTTTTGGTTAATAAATCAGTTTTGCGATCTTGAAGTAAACACCAATCCAATTGTATTTAACCAGTCATCGAAAAACATGGAAAAAGTACCATCAGTCGCACGCACTGATGCATTTCGACCTTCCATGATCATCATCAGAAAACGACGGAAAACTGACTAGCAAGGATCAATCCGCATTAGATATATACGGAAAGCAAAATGAGATATGCGGCTCTCACTTCTAATAGTCACGCATACATTGTACTTGACTAGAATTGTCAGCTACACAATTTCTATGCAATCACGAACATTAACTCTTTGCAGCTTTCGCCACAAATAAATATGGGCAATACGATTAAACATTAATTGATTGCGTGGGTGGTGGTAACAATTATTTAAATCAAGTTTTCTATAAGCTTCTTCAATATTTATGAAATTGTTAGGAGCCATGCATATATTCATCATCTATAAAGTATATCTAATCAAAATTTTACTTCATTCTCTTTTTGACAGGTGATAAACCATTAAACCCAAGAAAATTCTAATGCTTTTATTATTGGTATATTGTTGTACGTGACAGCCAAATTCAAACTCACCAAACTGTCACTTTCATCGAGATCATATTTTGCGACAATATCATCTGGACTATAAAATTTTTTCCATGTTTGTTCCACAAAGTTCGTATATTTCCTTATTCTACGGTTTTGTGTTTTGTATATTTTATCTGTATGCACATTTTGGACGTTAGCAATACTTTTTAACGGATTACCCTGTTTGTATACCTTTAATTCACCGTACACTGTGGGCGCAACTTTACCTCTCTGAATTAGTGGGTATCATATGTCTGATGAAACTCCTCATTGTTAATCATATTTTTTCAATAATTTTACTTCCTCTTGCATTTTGTCTGGTGGTTATTTAATCATTTTTGTGAAAATTTCTGTATTTCGTTTTGATATATTACTTAAAATGAATCTGCGTTTGCATAATTGTGTCATAGTTCGAGCTGATACCACGATTGAAGTTTGTGGACAATTGATAGCATTTCTGGTCGGTAAAATCTTAATTCCTTTACATTTTCAGGTTCACAGCTTGTTTTTTAATTGATTGATGGGTTCACACTGGTGCCATGACTCCAAAGTCGTCATTACACTGATTGTCCAGCAATGTTTGTGGATTCAGATTTACCAATTTTTTCACGAATTTTCTGGAATTCATTTCCAGTCTCATCTTCAGAATTGACACCATACAGAAAAAAATCAACTTCTGTCAATTGTGGTATCCTCATTCAAGACAGATCCATTTATATTTATTTTACTTCCTAAAGAATTTTTCTTGTTTGTCCCAATATCCGTCCTTAATAGCTATACTTTTTTATTCACATATATATCGGTACACTACCCACACACGCATATGTGTGTACTATAATTTAAATTGACATTTATAGAATAAAAAGAGGTAACCCGTATGGATTGACATATACGCCTATCCGTGGTATCACGATATTTTACCTTGCTTGCGAACTCAAATTTCCATTTACATTATATTATTGTAATCCTCAATTCCCGGTATACACCAGCTCATCTTGTTTGCAATTAGTTATAGATAGGGAGATGTTAATAAAACTGTTGATAGAAAATAGTATGACTCCAACTTAATTCCCGTTTCAACTAATTTCATCCTGTTTGTAATAGGTTATAGAGAGAGTGAGGTTAATAAAACTGTTGATAGAATATGTTAATACTCATACGTTTCGACAAGACCTTTAGCACATAACGAATGGTATATCAGCTAAATAAACCTTTATTAATATTCATATCCTGTGTAAATTTAATTTTTACATTTATAATTCTGTTTAAAACCATATACATATCTATGTAAATAAGAATGTAGATATATATATATATATATATATATATATATATATATATATAATTTTTCCCACATCTTTCATATAAAAATCCATTAATATATACGTCTACATTATATCTTATGCATACCTAAATAGCCATTTAAGCAACCATGTGAGAACTTCCCTCATCTGATATAATTATTTAACTTTCCATCTATTTTATATACATCTACACACCAAATATAAACTTTACATCATATAAGCAATCATGTAAATTTCTCAATGACTAAATCAGTCAAATTTCTGTTTTATGTAATTGTTCAATTCATTTATACTTATTGGTTGATTAACTAAGAAGTGACGGTTCTGATAAATCCATCGGATTATTAAGATAAAATGTTTAAGAAATGTGGGACAGGTGGACTCTATTATCTCCTATAAGAATGTGTATTCAAGCAGAAATGTATTTAGCTTCATAAATGCTAACTAACTATCTATTATATGTAACCAGACTGTAAATGCTCCCAACCAATTTGCAAATCCACACGCTCTGCCTTCGAGCCACCCTGCCACGCAAGTGGTTAAAGCAAAAAATTACAAAGCAGACGTGCCCAAGTTTGAGCCCTTTCTGAGTCAAATTCTGAACAGTACGTGATGAGTTGTCAATAAAGACGAAACTGGCCTACTGGATGAATTGCTTTTACTAAATTATGCAGTGCTTAGTCTATACTGCCAAATGTATGTACTTAATGTGTCAGGTGTTTATATCAAGATCGCAACTTTAATTTAAATAATTATCACCACTGGCGCAACCAATGTTGGTTGGTTGTCTCTTGTTTTGTAATATTACGAAACTGCACTGGTGAAAAAATCTATCGCTTGATAATGAATAATTAGTAGGTGTGTGGCCCATGCTACTGGCCCCTGCGTATTAGGAGTCTAAAATCAACTTAAATTTCTCTACTTTATTCAACTGCTGGCTGAGAGGATTGTCCGTAGAAATTCTCATCACAATTATTCTAATTCTAAATGATGCCGTATTCGTAGCTACATCGAAACTGTGCAGCCGATATCGCAAAAAATTAAAATGTAACGGTTACTGACACAATAGCTATAGTATCAGTATCCTTTACAGACTCGGTATATATATTATATAGAGTGAGTTAGCGTGGAATAGCAATTTCTAGATTTTATATGATGTTAGTTTCACTACTATAGGTTTACACATTCGTCTAGGAGATTTTACTGTCCTATTATCCCACATTCATCACCCAAATATATAGTCGTTAAAGGGCGTAATACCGGCTCCTACTGATGAGTCGGCAGTAAGCACGAAACGAAAGATTTAATATATTGTTCAATATTTATCTTTAACTATTGGATAGCTGCTGCTTTTAGTTTGCAGTTAAATTTAATTTATAACAAGTAGCTCGACACACATTTAATAATTACAAAAAGAAGCCTACCCAAACGCACATAGGATATGTGCATAGCCCAATCAACAGTTATGCTTATTTTTTATGCCATATTTTAGGAAGTTAAAGCCTTTTGAACTAATTCGGCGTTTTTTAGTTCAAACGAGCTTGCTATGAGAAATAATCCTGAAGCTGGAGCATATAGATGTTCTGGATAAGTCGTTGTTCTGAATGATTGTTTTTCTTAATTCTTGATATAAGTGTTTTTTATGATTCTGATGAGTTTTCAGGGTGCACAAAACTTGTATATACTACAGATAATACATTTTCATGCTGACTTTTGAAATCATTACGGTTCTATTTGAACCTTTTTAATATTACGTGGTGTGAAATACCTTATATATATATATATATATATATATATATATATAGTTCTTCTCTGAAAAAATATATAAGTCAATGTTTAATTCGGAAATAGAATAACTATCAGGGAAAGTTTTTAAATTATGACGTCAATAAGTTTTATACTTGAGTAAAATCATTCTTAATAAACGGTATGCATTCATTAAACAATTATAGATTGCGTGGGTGGTGGTAAAAATTATTTAAATAAAGTTTGTGAGCTTGAAGTAAACACCAATCCCATTGTATTTAACCACGTGTGACTGACGGTAGTTTTGCAATGGTATTCGACGACTGATTACGGAAAAAGTATTCTCTAACTTTATTTTCATACAACTATGTACAGTACTGGCCACCTGGAAACGACGTTCGTGTTGGACTGTGCAACGCTCTATTTATATGCGGATAGTGCTGTTATGTCAAAACTAATTCGATACAATTATTGTGCTTAGTATTTCATTTATTAATTACATATTCTACTGATGGTAGTATTTCTGAGTTATGGGACCAGTTTACTAAATTTGAATAGGTGTGTATCTCAAGTTCACAAACTCGATCTAAACATTTTCTACAATCGCTTGTGCTCTAAATTTTTGTTTACTCACTTATATAATTTCGCGTGTGGTGATAAGAATCATTTTTATCAACTTCGCAAGCATTCTATAAACACCAGTAATATTATATATGCGTTTGTAAGTATAAAATAAGCATTGTATAAATTTACCGCGGACAGACCCCGAACATGGGCATGTTTTCTTCGGAGTTTGTGACGTTATAAATTGCGCCACTTTGCTAATTAATAGACATAGTTTTCAGCTATATATTAACCTAAACTTTTGGTTAACCTTTTCTTTAGGTGTTGTCTATATGGCATTTCTATGGACTAACCACCTCCAATCTGTCATTATAGAACAAGCAACACGCTGCCTGGGCAAGTGGTATTAAATTTAATATTTAGATAATTAAATAATCATTGATTGCGTGGTTGGTAACAGTTATTTAAGCCAAATCCGCGACCTTGATATAAACACCAATCGCATTATATTTACATTCGTCAGAATAAACAAAATATTATATAAGGTAGCAAAGGAAATACATCTAATTTGGTAAATTTTGCAATCTTAGCTTCTACTAACAAATGTACATACGTTGTGTGAGCAGTGTAATGTGTGTCATTAGAACACTAAAGATAATGCTGAAATTGAGCTACCGATACGTCATCAAACAACCAAGATTAGATCGAACTACAAAGCCAGTTGTTAGTTCGAATGGTGTGGACGCCTTCAGTGTTACGAGATGAGTCAACACCCAGCCAACACGAAGCCGAACTCAACGCGTACTTGGAAATGAGGATCAATCAGATCCGAGAGTGAAAATCGACCACCCACGAATGGAAACCGTGGATACGTTAATTGTGATGATTGAACTGCACAACTAAAAACAACAATAATGAAATGTATATATGATAGGATTTTTGTTTATATGAAGCTCACAACCTTGATTTAAATAGAAAGAAACTATTTATTTTTAAAATATCTATTAAGCATGATATAAGCCAAAATTTTCAATTGCTTTGTTCAACACAATACTGCAGGAATTAAATATTAATTTTACGGTAAATAGCTTCCCAATTCCAAATCGTGACATCACGTCATTAAGCATACAACTGTAACATTCTCTTAGCTGCCGAAAATGTACACATGATTTTATGTATTGGGTATGGTCTAGTTATAAACATGTTCAAACAGGACGGACAGAACATACAAAATTCAGCATGAACGAGAGGCATAACCTCATTTCATGCCTTTTTGAAATTCAGCAGATGAAGCCAGAACTACGCCCAAGTCCAAGAAACGTTGTATATATATGCGATACAAACACTAAAACGCCTTCACATTAGCACTTTTACTAGATTGAGATTTGAACACAGTCACTTCCAATTGGACCTAAAAATATACTCACTTTATATAATATGGGCTAACACTCTGATCATGAATGTAGAATAAATTGCACAAAAATTTCCGATAATTTCCACACTGTCAAATTGATTTTCTGGCAAATAACATATTAATGTATTATAATCAAGGTTGCGGTCTTGATATAAACACCTGACCCATTAATTACTTACATATGTCAGTATAAACTAAGAATTGTATAGTGTAGAAAAGGCAATTCATCCAGTAGACCGGTTTCGTCCTTATTGGGAACTCATCAAGTACTGGCCAGAATTTGCCGCGGACAGGATACGAACCTGGGCACGTCTGCTTCGGAATCTGGTGCTCTAACCACTGAGCTATCCTGCCGCACACTACACTACACACAATTTTCAGTTATATACTAACTAATGTAACTTGGTTAGTCAATTTTTCCTTTGGGTGGAGCTCATATGGCATCCATTTAGACCCAAAGTTCCAACTAACCATGCCCAATCTGTCATAATAGGAGTTCCCAATAAGGACGAAACCGGTCTACTGGATGAATTGCCTTTTCTACACTATACAATTCTTAGTTTATACTGACATATGTAAGTAATTAATGGGTCAGGTGTTTATATCAAGACCGCAACCTTGATTATAATAATTGTTATCACCACCCGCGCAACCAATGTTCGTTTAATTATATAAATGTTCATTTCAATACCATTTCCCCATGTAATGTGGTGTCTGTTCAGTAATGACAGATTGGGCATGGTTAGTTGGAACTTTGGGTCTAAATGGATGCCATATGAGCTCCACCTAAAGGAAAAATTGACTAACCAAGTTACATTAGTTAGTATATAACTGAAAATTGTGTGTAGTGTAGTGTGCGGCAGGATAGCTCGGTGGTTAGAGCACCAGATTCCGAAGCAGACGTGCCCAGGTTCGTATCCTGTCCGCGGCAAATTCTGGCCAGTACTTGATGAGTTCCCAATAAGGACGAAACCGGTCTACTGGATGAATTGCCTTTTCTACTATACAATTCTTAGTTTATACTGACATATGTAAGTAATTAATGGGTCAGGTGTTTATATCAAGACCGCAACCTTGATTATAATAATTGTTATCACCACCCACGCAACCAATGTTCGTTTAATTATAAACATATTAATGTATTTCTTGAAGGTTGTTCTACCACTTTTTGCTTTGCGATCGTCACATTTCGTGGATAGATGTTTCGCAAGGATCCGACTAATTGCCATTTCCAAGTACGCATCGATTTCGTCTTCGTGGAGGCTGGGTGATGATTCATCTCATCCTTCCGGAGGCTTCAACGTTGTTCATATTAACCAATGCGAATGAGGTACGATTACGAAGATTAGATAGTGCCTCATTTCCAGTGGTTAGTATGGACAGTATGTGATGAGATTCCAATAAGGACGAAACCAGTGTACTATACCGTTCCACACTATACATTACTTAGTTTATACTGACATATGTATGTACATAATGAGTCAGGTGTTTATATCAATATCGCAACCTTGATTTAAAAAGTAATTTTTGTCACCGTCCGCGCAACCACTGTTTGTTTAAAAATATAAATGTTCATTTTAATACCCCTTCCCTATGTAACGTGGTATCTATTCTATTATGATGATAGATTGAGGATTGTTAGTCAGAACTTTATGGATAAATGGATACTATATAGGCTCTACGTAAAGGAAAGGCTAAAGAAGAAATATTAGTGTATATATAACTTAAAGTTGTGTGCAGTGTCCGGCAGGGTGGCTTAGTGATTAGAGCACCAGATTCCGAAGCAGATGTGCCCGAGTTTGAACCCTATCTGCGGAAAATTCAGTTCAGTACGTGATGAGCTCCTTACTGGGTGAATTTTCTTTTCCACACTATACAATACCTAGTTTATACTGATCAATGTATGTACATAATGGGTCAGGTGTTTAAATTAATATCGTAACCTTGATTAAGTAATTGTATAAACGTTGTTAAAGCCTTCAGAGGAAAGGGACGAATCTGCACACATCCACTACGCAGACGATATAGATGCGTACTTGGAAATGGGGATCAATTGGATCTTCGTGGATACTATAAATATTTATGTAGGTATGTTTTTGAGTATGAAAGAATCAAGTTGTTTCATATAAGAACGAGAGGAAAAGCTAAAGACAGCCTAAACAAAAGTTGTTATCCAAAAGCCAAAACGTATGATATAGTAGTAATTGTTATTTAGGGATTGTGCCCTTTGAATTTAAATTAAAATTTGACTTACACACCTGTTCCAATCAGTTAACTTTTTTTACCAGTACTTAGTAAATGTGTTTCATTTATAAATGAACCTCTCCATTTCCTCCTAATTGACCTCAGCAAGTTCACCTTAATTTGAAGTGATACACGTGTTCACATAAATATATCTTATTTTATATTAATAATAACTAACTTTATTAATATTGTTGCTGTTATTATTATTTTTAATATTCATAGAGTGCTATTATTCTTATCATCATAGACAAAACCTAAATTTTTGTAAATGTTTTCATTTATAATATAATATTATTGTCATCATCATCATCATCATCATCATCATCATCATCATCATCATCATCATCATCATCATCATCATCATCATCATCATCATCATCATCATCATCATCATCATCTTCATCATCATCATCATCATCTTCATCATCATCATCTTCATCATCATCATCATCTTCATCATCATCATCATCCTCATCATCCTCATCATCATCATCATCATCATTTTTATTATTATTATTATTATTAATATTATTATTATTATTATAACTATTATTATTATTATTTTTATTTTCATCATTTTCATTAATAATAATAATAATAATAATAATAATAATAATAATAATAATAATAATATAGCTTATTTGATAAAAACTTCGCCTAATCATCGATATAATATGCAAAAAGGCAAATTCTCAAATTAGCGCGATGTGCAAAAGTTTGGTTTACGTTGCTTTCTGATTGCAATCAAGGTTTTGTATGCTGATTTTCGGTACTTTTGGGCAGCTGACATATTTCAAGTCTTTTCTATTTTCCACAGCATAATTCAAAAGAAAACCGAATAGCAAAACAAGTAAATAAAACAAAATGCTAGGCATGAAAATAAGATAACTGAAAGAAGTGAAAACATGGAAAAGAGAATAGCTATATATACTAAATAAGATTTAAAAAGAAACATGTTGCACGACAGGAAATAAAGCAATTTACTGATTTTCCGGATTGCGTACCGAAATGTTTGAATCCACTGTCATCATGATTTTGCAGACATATTCGATTGATCAACTAGAGGTGTGGTGATGTGTTTGGCATTGAAAGAGGTTCCGTAATTGGAACCCGAAATATCTACAAAATCATGATGACAGTGGATTCAAATATTTTACGATTTTTGCAATCCGAAAATCAGGTAAATTAGCTATATACACGTTTGTAACTCATTTTATCCGTTATTTAAATCAAGTTTGCGAGCTTGAAATAAACACCAATCCCATTATATTTAATCAGTCGTCGAACAACATAGCAAAAACTACCGCCAGTCGCATGCACTGACGCGTTTCGACCTTCTATGAACGTGCATCAGAGTACGACGGCAAACTGACTATCGAGGATCAAACAGCATTGAATATATATGGAAAACAAAATTATTTTAAGCTCGCAAACTTGATTTAAAGAATTTTTATCACACCTGCCCAATCAATTATTGTTTAATTGTTTTGATTTTATATGTATATGCGGCGAAAGCTGCAAACAGTTAATGTTCATTACTGCATAGAAATTGTGTAGCCGACATTTCCAGTCAAGTTCAATGTATGCGAGACTGCTAGAGTTGAGAGCTGCATATCTAATTTTTTCTTTTCATATATATTCAATGCAGTTTAATCCTAGATAGTCAGTTTGCAGTCGTACTCTGATGATGATCATGGAAGGTCGAAACGAGTCAGTGCGTGCGACTGGCGTTAGTTTTGCTATGTTTTACGACGACTGGTTAAATACAATGGGATTGGTGTTTATTTCAAGCTCGCAAAATTGATTTAAATAATTGTTACTACCACCCGCGCAATCAATTATTGTTTAATTATTTTATCAATGTTATTTTGTGTTTTTCTGTGCATGTCTGCGTACGTGAATGCATCACTGAAGCAATTTATGAACGCGTCAAGAGAATACGTTACATAAATAATCAAACATGTTCTTAATTTACTCATACACTTTCGGATTGTAGTCTGGATTTATGGTCCATAGCACGAGCTTAACTTTTACTTAAATGAAGTTTGCGACTTTGATGTTAACATCAGTTCCATTCTGTACGTACTTTTCTCAGTATTAGCTAAGCATTATATCATGCAGAATAGACAATTCATCCAGTAGGCTAAAAAAGGTTATTAATATATAACTGAAAATTCTGTGTAGCATGCCGTAGGTTGGCACCAGATTCTCAAACAGAAGTACCCAGGTTCTCGGCCTGTCCGCGGCAAACTCTGGACAGGAAATGATGAGTTTCCTGTAAGGGCGAAACCGATCTACTAGGTGAATTACTTTTCCACATTACACAATGCTTAGTTTATACTGACAAATGTGTGTACTTAATGGGGCAGGTATTTATATCAAGATCACAACCTTGATCAACGGAATTAGGATTTGGTTAGCTTATCCTCTAGGATGGGATTATTTCGTATCGCTTCAACCTAAATTTTTAATTAACCACCTCCAATATGAAATTATAAAACAAACACCACGCCACTTGGGCAAAATATGTTGAATTGAAGTTTGTTACAAATTTTTGATGACATATATATTTATATATTGATATAAATTTTGTTCGTTAGCTTGGAAAACTATCGTTTAATATATGCCATTACCTCCAGTGGAATCCCAGTCTGCCGTTGTTTTAATTTTTATAATTCATCAAACACATCCCAAGGTCTAGCACAAAGATAATGCAATGCTCGCTTTTTTTAATTCTGCATCCTGGAGTTCTGTTTGCAATTCTAATTAGACTACCATCAAATATTCAGCTAATTCTTTAACCGCTTCTCGTCAAATCGATACTTCAAAAGAGAAATGTTGCGCTTTCACAGAGGCTTCAAATTTTTCGAGCCACAAACGTGGCTTTTGTCATCCAGCATTGCAAGTAAATGTGTAGATTTCGATGAAGGCTGGAATTATCTGGTTGATTCGAATGGAAACATTATTATTGTAGTTTTTCTGATAATTAGATTCCATTATGCTAATTACCTCTGTCATAACAATAACCGCTTTATTTATACAAGCATTAATTTTACCTAACCCTCATTGAGTGAAACCTGGTATTCTCCTCCGCTTCGGCTTCTTGATGGGATAGGCAATCCGTTGAATGAGACATCCGAAATTGAAAGTCGACATATCCTGAGTAAACACGAACATAGTAGAAGAGACACAGCTTTCCGCAGAATAAGCGCCAATTTATTAATCTACACCTTGTTGCGCAACATTTTTCTTTTAAAGAGTATTAATGTTATATACTTTACATTACTTGCAAATAAGAGTTTTAAATACATGAATATGTAGACGATTGCTCTCATAAACCGCGTTAATATTAGAATAAATTTAATCAACATTCTTGTCAGATACAGGGCAAATTTTTCTCTCATTCTGTGCGGCATTACGCTCTTTCCCTGTTGGCTACACTGTAGTAAATCGTTGGCATTAACATCAACTCCAGGCAGATTCAAAGGACGTTCCCGTCCATAAGGTTAGCCACTATGACAAGGTAATTTAGAGAAGAAGAAATCTTAAGGATGCCTTTTTTTAACTGAAAAAAATATATACACGCACACACACATATATATATAATGGGATTGGTGTTTATATCAAGATAGAAAACTCGATTTAAAATAATTTTACCAGTGCCTGAAAAACCAATTATCGTTTAATTATTCAAATGTTGAATTCAACAACATTTTCACAAATTACGTATTTCCTGTTATATAATGAGAGTTTGGGTGTGGCTAGTTGTAAATCTATGTCTGAAGAGATTTCCGATATGCTCAAAATGAATGAAAGTCTAACCAAAAAACGTTTTTTTTCTATAACTGAAATTTTCGTATAGCGTGCGGCTGAGTGGCTCAGTGGATAGAGTCACAGACCCAAAGGTAAATGTATCCCGGTTCGAGCCTTTTCTGCAGCAATAATCTAGAAAGTAATGTAAGAATTCCCAACAAGGACTAAACCGATCATTTGGATGAATTGCGTTTCCTAATTCACACAAAAAATTTTTATATAATAGGTTTTGTGTTTATTTTGAGATCGATAAGTTGACTAAGATAATTGTTTTTACAGACCGCGCAATTGACGATCGTTTAATTATATAAATTTTCAATTCATTACACCTCTCCAGATAGCATGATTTCTCTTCTATAACGACAGATTGGGTGTGACAAACTGTAACTATAGGACTAAAGAAATGCCAGTAGGTCTCACCTTAAAGTAAACGCTAACAAACATCAAGTAAGGTGGTATAGAGCAGAAATTATGCGTCGAGTGTGGCACATGTGATTTAAATTAACGTTAAAAACCCGTTCAATCAGTGGTTTAGAAACTTTTTGTCTGGGATAATTTTCCTTTTCAGGTGATGGCATCATAGAGTCGGCTAAACATTTACCAATTTGTGAATCGCCTAGACATTTGTGGGCTCTATAACGTGGCAAATTTTTAGCGGGGTTTGAGAAAGGGTTCTAGGCAATGATTAAGTTTATGGAAAATTACTCGTAACTGGACACCGGTAATTTCTTTATTGGAGATGGCGCAATTGAGTTGACTGTTACATCGCGCAAGAAAAAGCAAATATAGTTTGAGGAAATTGACATGCAGAAATTCATATCAGCGGACGGTTGCCTGATGCTAAGTTGTGTCATTTGGCATAAAGGAGTTTGAGGTCGTCCAATCAATGTAATGATCCGATGGTTCTGTAAAATATGTGGACAACATTTCTGCTCCTCTTGTCTCTTCGACTAATGAATGATTCGGACGCCCGTGGTCTACGTGAACAGACGGGTTTTGATCTAGTAGTATTAGATGAAAGACAAGCAATTACTTTGCTAATGAGTTTGCGGTAGTCATGCGCGTGCAGCCAATTGATTATCCACGGCCCATAGCTCTGTTTCTTTGAAAAAGGAATACTTGTTGAATATGAAATTATCACAATTGCGCACGGTAGTGAACAGTCAATTTTTGGGCATGTCAGCACATATAAAGCTTTTACTATAATCAAGGTTGAGATGTAGATATAAACATGTCATACATCAATTTTATTTGATTATTTATTCATATGGCATTACTTGACAAAATATATAGTGATGAGAGGATGTATTTCTGACTGCCTGGAATGGGTAGTCTCTAAAGCCCATGTCAATAGGATTGCACAATTCTTTAATGCTGACTTGTCTTTTAAAATCGAAATTTAGATCACGTTTACATAGTCAGTAAGTATTGCATTAAAATTGCATCTTCCAGGGAATTATCTTGAATAGATAATTATGTCACTTTTATATGCAAATGTAAAACTGTTCAATGTTGCTCAACTAACAAAATAAACGTTTTGCCTCATCCTTCTGATGAATAGCCAGTAAACATAAACAACATGTGTACAGCGGATGAAATTCTTTGTTCATGCAGTAACTGGCATAAGCTCAATAGAGATTCTGAAAAAGTATGCTATTTCGTTTGTGTAGGGAGTGATGTTTTATATAATTATCTTACTACAATTTGATGTACTAGTCTGTGGAATGTCATTCAGGTTGTACAGACATGTAAAACAACATTCTACTTCTATTGAAAGGCGTGGCTAAAAGAATCATTAGTGTTAAATCTAAACCCGTATACTTTCTATATCATACGACTGGTTAAATACAATGACACACAAGCTTGATCTTAGTTATCACAACTCATGAAATCAATTATTCCTAATTTCTATAATATAAAGATATGTAGCGAAAGCCGCAAGTAGTTCATGTTCGTGACTGCATAGAAATTTGACATCAGGCATTTCCAGTTAAGTGCAATTTTTGCGAGACGTCTCGAGGGGAGAGCCGCATATCTAAATTTTCTTTCCATATATATGCATTGCGATTTGATCCTCACAAATCAGTTTGCCATCGTAATCTGATGATGATCGTGGAAGGTCAAAACGTGACAGTGCATGTGACAAACGGTATTTTTGTTATGTTGTTGAACGACTGATTAACTACAATGGGATTTGTGTTTACTTCAGCTCGCAAACCTGATTTATAGAATTATTACCACTATCAACACAAGCAATAACTGTTTAATTGAATTACCTGCATGTATGTGGCGCTAAATAGTTTGCCGACTTGATTTGATGATGGTCATGGAAGGTCGAAACGTGTCAGTTTGCGTGACCTTCGGTAGTTGGGCTATGTTTTGTGGCTGGTTATTTATAATGGTAATGGTGATAACTTCCGCTTTGCAAACTTGCTTTAACGGATATATTTTTTGAAAGTTGAAATTTGATTCCCACTCCTATTGCCCTAGTTTGGAATTTCGGCTACACTGCAGATTTATAACTTACAAATATATCAAGTTTGCAGGTTTGATATAAAAACCAGTCATATTTTCTGTATACCAGTTGCACAGCATGGAAAAACAATAACTCGTCCCAAAATACTGATTTTCTTTGGACATTTGGGCGTCGGGGTCAATTCCCAATCATTGAAAGACAAAAAGAGTCAGTTGTGCCGGATACCGTATATTTGCATTTCGCGTGAATGGTTTAAAAATTGGACTGTTTTTACCTCAAGTTCGTTAAAGTGTTTATTTTTTGTTGTAATCACCACCAGCGCAATCAATTCTTGCATGATATAATAATTTGCATATTGGGTATCAACTTTTATCACAATTTTATAAACGTAGTCCGTTGTAAAACCAATGATATTTAAGTGAGTAAAGTAACAATTAAGGTGAAACTTGCAAAATTGAGATAACCAATGACAAATTAGTTCTTATAGGACCAGATGATTTAACAAAGTCAGCATGAACAAATGGTACAATGTCAAGCAGACATGCTTTTTATGATTACAGCTGACACTATGCTCAATAACCGCGATAAATTTGGTCAAGAAATATGGGACAATATTAAGGTACAATCTCCTACACTTATGAATTTTCAAGCAGTAAAGAAGTCAAATTCATATGGTCTTCTAAGATGCGACTTCATTTCCAATTAAATACATATAATATCTACCATACATGGAAAGTGAAGCAACGAAATGGTTTTAAAAATTGAAATTTAAGTATTAGTAATTTTCAGAATCAAACTTTGTCGAACGCATTAAATTCATTATTTGTCAGCAAATATAAAAGTTCAAGAAAAATATAAAATAATAAATCGGCAAAATTCTATATCATATTTCCTTTGAATTTTTTCGGGAGTTCAGCTTCATATATTGCAATGCCGCGTTTTACGTACGCGGGTTGTAGCTTTGCGCCAACAATTTCACAAAGATCCGATTGATCACAATTTAGATGTCTGTATCTGTTCTGTCTTCGAGCGGGCTGGGTGCATATTCGTCCCTTTCTTCCGAATGCTTCAACATCGTTCATATTAACCATTGTAAATGCGGTTCTATCCAACCTTTGTAGAACCGCATTTCCAATGATTAGTATGAACGATGTTGAAGCCTTCGGAAGAAAGAGACGAATACGCACCCAGCCCGATCGAAGACAAAACAGATACAGACATGGAAATTGTGATCAATCGGATCTTTGTGAAGCTCTATAGCATATTTACCGATTTTATTTATTTTTATAAAATGAAATATTTTACGTAAGTCCTTCCGTAATTATTGTCATGAATGTATTTAATTCATTCTATACTAATTTTGGTTTGACCCCAGTTTGCCTGTTTGCCATCGTGTGCTGATAGTGCCTATGAAGATACGAATTGCGTCAGTATTTTAGTTAGAAAATTGCATTCATTTACCTAATTTGTGTTTTCAGTAACACAGCCTGAATTCCAGTTTTTTGTTTCTTGAATATAGTTCGGCCATCATTGACGGCCGCCTTCTTCAGTTCACTCATAATGACAAGCTTTAAAAAACAAATTAATGAAACAAGCGCGATATTAACTCTAACAATAACATTTATACTTCAGACAGATGTTTTACTAGATAGTTGCGTGTCAAGAAACGAAATAAACTGGAATTCCGCCGTGTTATTCGAAACGCAGATCAGGTAATTTTGACAAACCAAATTTCTCAATATTTTCATTCTTTTAAATTCCATTCATTTGCATCCGAAGTCTAGAAACATTATTAAAATTATTAACTTTATTTAGACCAAAATTACCCAAATATTATTTTAGAAACAACTTAAAATGAAATTTGGCATGATTTGAAAGAAAATTTTACATAAACTATTGAAACCATGAACAACAAATTTTAATCATGAAATTCAATTATTTCAGACACATGTTTTTCGACCTACTGCAGAGCTGCATAAAATAAGGTAATGTATATAAATATTGCAGAAAGCTGTTTTCGTTGAACGTGGATGTGTGAATATATTCTTGACAGGTGAAGACCAAATATTGTGAAATTCACCTCAAGATAAATCTAAATTAGTTTACCTTTTTATGACTGTTTATTTGCCATATATATAGACCAGGTTCATCCTTATTGGGTATTCTTATAATGCTTTCCAAAATTTATTGCAACATGAGCTTGAACCGAGGTGAATTTGCTTCGAGTCTTGCAACTATCCATCCAAAGTCTAAACAAAACAAACGATGGCATGCAATCGAAAATGACATGTGGTGTGTGGCAGGGTTGGCGAAGTGAATGATCCCAATGCTCCCAAGCGAATGTGCCGCAGTTAGATCCCCGGTCACGCAAATTGTGACAAGTACATAACGAATTCGAAATAAAGACGAAATCAGTCTACTTCATGAGTTTACAATTATCAAGTTCGCAGCCTTGATTATAGTACTGTTATGGTCGCCTTTGCAACCAATGTTCGTTTAATTATTCGTCATGAATTGTCATTGCTAACATGTGCAATGTTTAATTTATACTGTTTATATATATATATAATATATATATATATATATATATATATATATAATCCACTGTCTAGAATCGAAAATAAATACCTCTTTGTCAAATATCTCTTGGACACCGTTTTACGGGTTTGTGCAGTGCGAATATCCGCGATTTTCTTGCATGTCAAGTAGATTTGCACTACTAGTTTGGAAAAGATCCGATTGATCCCCATTTCCAATTACGCATCGAGTTCGTCTTCGTTGTGGCTGAGTACTGATTCGTCTCCTCTCGCACTTCAAAGGTTTCCACGTCAGTCGTACTAACAATTGGAAATGAGTACGATTTTATCTTCTTTGACGTCTTTGCCAATCAACGAAGACTAAATCGTACCTCATTTCCAGTGGTAAGTGTGAACGTGGTTGAAGCCTTCGGAGGAAAGGGAGGAAGCAGCACCCAGCCACCACGAAGACAAGCTCGATGCGTACTTGGAAATGTGGATCAATCGTATCTTTGCGAAACTGATAGTGCGAATCTACTACCCATGAAAGAAGACCAAGGATACTCTAAATAGTTTTTTGTCAAAAAAATAATTTTACCTTTCTCATTGAAGAGTATAATAGGCGTGCATGCCTTAAAATATTTAAATTGTAAATTAATATTCATTGTTACACATTTAATTACGGAGTTTATTCTGTGCATGAGCAGTGTTTATTGTGTTTCTTTATGCGGTTCAAAATATTTCTGGGTCATTCAAAAAAAATGCTTATGGTAACGTTCCATTGCCTACAGATTAAGGTGCCATCCTGACTTATTAATATTTCTAAATCATTTGTAATCATCTACGCTTAGCACAATATTAAATGACAGCCCGAAATTTTATTTATGATTGAGCAAACTATTTTGATGCTTCAATCAAGAGAGTCACGTGCTTTCAAATATTATGCCAAATATAAATTTAATTTCGGCCAAAAAAATTTTCTTCTCGTTTCATAACTGTGTACTCTTTGGCAATATTTTGTGCAAGAGTATTACCATGAGGAATTCTAGGCCCCATGCGAAATTATGTTTACTTTCGTTTCTCTCATTTTAATAACCACGGCTGCTAATTACATTGATATGCTTATTTTACTGAATTGTATTTAAATTTACATCAGATTAATTAATATAGATAAGATAGAGAGAAAACCATTTCGTTCAATTTGTAATCAATAGTTAGTGGAAAATCACACATATGGATATTAATTTTAAGAAATATACTTCCGTAAGAAATGTGTATTATACTGAAAAAATATATGGTTAAAATAGCTTTTGTGGATTTTCAAATTCTGATCCAAAGTCGCCCAGGTTCAAATAAAGTCAATTAAAATTCTTTCAACTATTTTTCTTTGTCCAATATGTACAAGAGCGTTGTAGTAATGAATTAAAGTTTATCTATTGTGCATGTTCACTCTATGCCGACAACTTATATATCCTCGAAAACTGCTAATGTATTTTAATTAAATATTATTTTCCAAACTTGCATGGATTTTGATTATATAAATATTGTCAGCATAAAATAAACAATTTATCAGGAAACGAAAGAAACGATGATCTGGAAAACATAAGTTGTTATATGATTAAAAAAATTATGTGTATTATGAGGCATGGTCGCTCAGTGGATAGAGCAAACATGTCCCAGTTCGAGGCTCGTCTACGGCAAATTCTGTACAGTATTTGAACAGTTCCAAATATGAACTAAACCGATCTAGTGAATGAATTTCCTTAGCTACTTGATGTAATTTTTAAACTAAACTGACTCTACATATATATATATGTATATATATATATATATATATATATATATATATATATATCGTTACAAGTTTCACTATTTTTTGTATATGATTTATATATATATATATATATATATATATAATTAAGACCTGTCTTTATACTGTAATTTTATGTTTATAACTTTGCACTTCACAGTATGATGACAATCTTTCTGGAGCATATTTTAATATTTAGCAAAAATTATTTTAAGGTCAGTTTTGTGAATTTTAAATATAAGCAGATGATAAACATGTGATAGCAATTTCCTTAACAATTTATAGTCTTCGGCTTTTTAACACACGTTACATTGTGAATTCTATTTGGTAGTATACGTTCAGATCTCTTCTGTGTTTGATAACAAGCATTCAATGTAATTTGCACTGGTTATCTTGTAGTTACCTTAATATGTGTGTTTTTTATTAAATCAAACTTATTGAAATTATGCAAAATTTAAAATTATCCGTGATAGATTGAATTGCAAAAAAAACATGTGGTATTATACAATCCATTTAGAAATAACAGTCCTAATTTCAAAATACTTTTAGACAATTTTGTGAAGCATATACAATTTGATTTCAAATTTACAACATTGAGTTTCTTAGTTTGTCATATACCACGTATTCGGATAAATTGTCAAAGATAGAAATGCAGCTGCTGTTTTTATTTTTTCCATTTTCTTGAATCATTATTTGGCATAAAGTCAATCCTTTATCCATATTCTGTTACCAGCCAAATGTTTCCATGACTTCCAGTTGAATTCGAACCCAGCAAGATTTAAATTTAATGTGGGGATAGATGCGATGTCGTGCTACGTGCATCTATTAAAAACTCTATATTAAAGCTCAAATTTGTAAACTATTTGAAACTTTATCACTATTTATGCTCCAATGGCCTAGTCATTATTATAACTGAAAACTTAACTATTTAGTAGGCCTCAGGCTTTTAATAACATACCTGTTCCTATGGGGCAATTAAAATTCAGCAAGAGTAAATTTTTCATCTTGGTAACCCGACTGTTACATTTCCACTGGCTACTCATCGATATCAATAAATACACTGTCTTAAGCATTGTTTATTTTTTGGAAATTCATTCGAGAAGGATATGAGGTGCAATCCTAATTATGATTGTGTATTAACATAATATCAGAGTCAAATTCCCGCATATATTTTTACCTATTTTGACATCAAATCATACGCATACACTGTTAAGATAATATGCAATTATTCCGGAAGGACAATAAATCACTGTCAATGTGTGTGCACCTTTTGTTCATGCAAACATCGCCGCGTACCACTATTCAACTATGAACATATTTGAGAAATTACTTATTGCGCACGTGGTGATGAAATTTATTTAACTCGAAGTTGCGGAATTCATATAAACAACAATCCCATTATATATATATATATATATATATATATATATATATATATATATATATATATAAACTAATCATTGCATTAGGTAGCAATTGCGAATTATCCAGTAGACAAGTTTCGTCCTTATTGGAGACACTTCAAGGAATATCCTTAATTTTGTCTGTTCTATAACGGGAAATTGGGGAATGCTTGTTGAAACGTTCGACCGAAACAGATTCAAAAATGCTCTTCCTGAAAGTAAGGCTAACCAAAATAATAAGAATTTGTATAAATAACATTTTTTTAATGTGTGTGAATGGAATCACATGATGCGAAGTGTGTGTGCACCGATTCTAGATCAGTCCGCCGCAAAACTCCGGTCAGTAGTTGAAGAGTTCACAATAAAGATGAAGCCAAGTATGAATTAGGTTTTGCGAACCTAGTAACAAATTAGTTCAGTTGTGACCAGAAGGATAAACCAAAGGCAGCATGAACGGAAAGTATAATCTCATGCACATTCGTTTCGTGCTTACTGGCGACTCATCAGTAGGAGCCGGTATTACGCCCTTTAACCACTATATATTTGGTAGAAGAATGTGAAATAATAGAACGGTACAATCTCCTAGACGAATGTGTAAACCTGTAATAGTGAAGCTAACATAATCTGAAATCAACGAAAATGCAACTTCAATGCTAACTCACACTATATAGTATATATACCGAGTCTGTAAAGGATACTAACACTATGGCTATTGTGTTAGTAACTATCTTTTTTGAAATCGATGAGTACCGGATACTAACACTATGGTTTCCGAGTCGGTACATGATACCAACCTGATGGATATAAATTTATGCTAAAGTTCACCCAAATTGTGAATTACAACAATTTCCGAACACCTGTTACTCCAGTTAAACCATACACTCTGGCCTTCATCGATATCAGTTATCACATTTCGCGGTAAGCATGACATCATTCAATTCAATATATTACAGTTAAATACTGTTTGTTGCGAAGAACTAATATATATGCAAGTATGTATTAGGTTTTGCGAACCTAGTAACAAATTAGTTCAGTTGTGACCAGAAGGATAAACCAAAGGCAGCATGAACGGAAAGTATAATCTCATGCACATTCGTTTCGTGCTTACTGGCGACTCATCAGTAGGAGCCGGTATTACGCCCTTTAACCACTATATATTTGGTAGAAGAATGTGGAATAATAGGACGGTACAATCTCCTAGACGAATGTGTAAACCTGTAATAGTGAAGCTAACATAATCTAAAGTCAACGACAATACGACTTCAATGCTAACTCACACTATATAATATATATACCGAGTCTGTAAAGGATACTAACACTATGGCCATTGTGTTAGTAACTGATACCTTTTTTGAAATCGATGAGTACCGGATACTAACACTATGGTTTCCGAGTCGGTACATGATACCAACCTGATGGATAAAATTTATGCTAAAGTTCACCCAAATTGAGAATTACAACAATTTCCGAACACCTGTTACTCCAGTTAAACCATACACTCTGGCCTTCATCGATATCAGTTATCACATTTCGCGGTAAGCATGACATCATTCAATTCAATATATTACAGTTAAATACTGTTTGTTGCGAAGAACTAATATATATGCAAGTATGTATTAGGTTTTGCGAACCTAGTAACAAATTAGTCAGTTGTGACCAGAAGGATAAACCAAAGGCAGCATGAACGGAAAGTATAATCTCATGCACATTCGTGCTTACTGGCGACTCATCAGTAGGAGCCGGTATTACGCCCTTTAACCACTATATATTTGGTAGAAGAATGTCGAATAATAGGACGGTACAATCTCCTAGACGAATGTGTAAACCTGTAATAGTGAAGCTAACATAATCTGAAGTCAACGACAATACGACTTCAATGCTAACTCACACTATATAATATATATACCGAGTCTGTAAAGGATACTAACACTATGGCCATTGTGTTAGTAACTGATACCTTTTTTGAAATCGATGGGTACCGGATACTAACACTATGGTTTCCGAGTCGGTACATGATACCAACCTGATGGATAAAAATTTATGCTAAAGTTCACCCAAATTGAGAATTACAACAATTTCCGAACACCTGTTACTCCTGTTAAACCTTACACTCTGGCCTTCATCGATATCAGTTATCACATTTCGCGGTAAGCATGACATCATTCAATTCAATATATTACAGTTAAATACTGTTTATTGCGAAGAACTAATATATATGCAAGTATGTATTAGGTTTTGCGAACCTAGTAACAAATTAGTCCAGTTGTGACCACAAGGATAAACCAAAGGCAGCATGAACGGAAAGTATAATCTCATGCACATTCGTTTCGTGCTTACTGGCGACTCATCAGTAGGAGCCGGTATTACGCCCTTTAACCACTATATATTTGGTAGAAGAATGTGGAATAATGGGACGGTACAATCTCCTAGACGAATGTGTAAACCTGTAATAGTGAAGCTAACATAATCTGAAGTCAACGACAATACGGCTTCAATGCTAACTCACACTATATAATATATATACCGAGTCTGTAAAGGATACTAACACTATGGCCATTGTGTTAGTAACTGATACCTTTTGAAATCCATGAGTACCGGATACTAACACTATGGTTTCCGAGTCGGTACATGATACCAACCTGATGGATATAAATTTATGCTAAGTTCACCCAAATTGAGAATTACAACAATTTCCGAACACCTGTTACTCCAGTTAAACAATACACACTGGCCTTCATCGATATCAGTTATCACATTTCGCGGTAAGTATGACATCATTCAATTCAATATATTACAGTTAAATACTGTTTGTTGCGAAGAACTAATATATATGCAAGTATGTATTAGGTTTTGCGAACCTAGTAACAAATTAGTTCAGTTCATGCTGCCTTTGGTTTATCCTTCGGGTCACAACTGAACTAATTTGTTACTAGGTTCGCAAAACCTAATACATACTTGCATATATATTAGTTCTTCGCAACAAGCAGTATTTAACTGTAATATATTGAATTGAATGATATCATGCTTACCGCGAAATGTGATAACTGATATCGATGAAGGCCAAAGTTTATGGTTTAACTGGAGTAACAGGTGTTCGGAAATTGTTGTAATTCTCAATTTGGGTGAACTTTAGCATAAATTTATATCCATCGGGTTGGTATCATGTACCGACTCGGAAACCATAGTGTTAGTATCCGGTACTCATCGATTTCAACAAAGGTATCTGTTACTAACACAATGGCCATAGTA
>JAQBSW010009542.1:0-28271 GCA_029291075.1 Eudiplozoon nipponicum
TATCCTTCTGGTCACAACTGAACTAATTTGTTAGTAGGTTCGCAACACCTAATACATACTTGCATATATATTAGTTCTTCGCAACAAACAGTATTTAACTGTTTGTTGGTGACTGCATAGAAATTGTGTAGCCGCCATTTCCAGTCACGTACAATGTTTGCAAGACTACTAGAGGTGAGAGCCGCATATCTAATTTTGCTTTCCATATATATATGCAATGCGGTTTGATCCTCGGTAGTCAGTTTTCCGTCGTACTCTGATGATGATCATGGAAGGTCGAAACGCGTCAGTGCGTTGCGACTGGCGGCAGTTTTGTTATGTTGTTCGACGACTGGTTAAATACAATAGGATTGGTGTTTACTTTAAGCTCGCAAACTTGATTTAAATAAAGTATATATTTTTTTTTGTCAAAAACTTCCCCTATATCTGAATTTTTCCATGGCTCCAGCTCGATTTAGTTCTCGATATTTCTTTTATTTGCATTTACTTTTATATTCCTTTATGTTTTATTAACCTCTTCTTATCAGCAATATTCTCTAAAATTTTGTATTAATTGCGTTCTTGTGCATTTCCTTGATATTGTCATAAAATAGATTTATATATGGTATTTATTAAATATTATTGTTTTTGGCTACACAACTCGCTATTATCGGTTTTTTGTTCTGTAAATCAAGTTCAATTTAGAATTCGCTTTGCCTATTTACTGGGTCACCATTTGGGTCAGTTTATGCTTCAATTTAATGTTCGTGTTTGATTTATTCTAAAAAACGTAATCTCATTTACGTTTTTAGTAAAAAAATTTATCTCAATATAAAGGTTCGATTGTTATTAAATTTTATCACTTCTCATTTTTTTTGTTCAAAATTACCTTTACTCAAATTTTACTCTTTGTCCTTTTGGTCAAAATATAACTTGTTACTCTTTTTTGCGAGTTAATGCTTAGTTTCACTTCCACTTTTTTATCATCCCTTCGTTGTCACTGTTCAATAAAATTTAATCTTAACAGTGTTCTTGTTCGTTGTTTTTATCCTTTTATAAATGATTCGCCTATAACGTACATTTATTTTGCAAACATTGCGTTTTTATCCGTTTTGTGTTCGTTGACCACTGCTCAAAATATACCTTGTCCTTTCTTTCGATTGAGTCACAGTCTATGTGCTTTTCTGCTTTCTTTTCATTTTCCCATTTTAAAAAATCAATTAAATATATATCTATAGGCCTTCTTCTAGCGTTTTCGATCTTCTTGCACATTGACTATTCTCTAACAGATTCTTCGTAAATTCTTCGTATCTGGATTTTCTCTTTTTCTGGTGCATTTTTTACATTTTGATTTGTTATTAACACAAACGGACTTCCATAGTTTGAGCGTTAAACGATTTTTATACTTTGGGCATTCATCAGTATATACAACCATTATCATTATACCGTACATGGCCGTATTTCTGCTCTTAAAATAAATCCTAAATTCATAACGGAACTTTTTTGAAACTCTTTTGTTATTCCTATTTTTATCGGGTGCTTTTCGAGCACATTTTTTTGTGATTAACACAGACCAAACACCACTTTTTTCCATTTTCACCATTTGCGTTCGTTTAGAGATCCGTATTGCTTTCCTGCTCACAGTGTCTCTATAAACATTATCCAAATATCCATCCAGGTTCTCCGTAACACTCTCACAAAAACTAATTTATTTATAGCAAACCTTCTTCAAGTTCCCCTTCTTTAGTTCGTAAATTGCTTTGGTGTTGTTCGTTTACATTGACTTAAAATTAACATACACGAAGTTCCATGCTTTTATTGATGTATTCTCTGCACTCGCATTGGTATCTGTTCCTTGTACCTGCCACGGTGTCTCTATAAACATTATCCTTATGTCGTACTAGATCTCCATATCGCTCTTACCATAAATATTTTATTTATAACAAACATTTTGCAAAATAACTTGTTTGGTTCTTATTTTGCTCTGGTGCTCTTCGTCCACATTGACTTGAGTCTAACGCAGGAAAAATTCAACGCTTTTAATATTTTCTTCATTGTGCTCGCTTTTTTATCTGTTCCGTTTACCTGCTTACTTTGTGTCCACAAGCATTAAATTAATGTCATTCCAAGTAGTTTTTCGCACTTAATATAAATAATTATTTTATTAAGATATTGCTTAAACAGTATTATCCTGTATATATTAATATCTTTTGGTTTATGGGCGCTTTTAATTTAAAACTGCGGTGAAAAAACCGCGTAATTTGGTTATTTTACGCTTTGCGCCGGTTTTGGCATCCGTTTCCTCTTAGTGCTGACGCGTTTCATTAAAAATTAATTTAATTTTTTATCTTGCCTTTTTTCGCAATTATTACACATTTATCATTAATAGCGTTTACTTTGAATGCTCTTCTTTAGTCGTTTACATTTCCCTCTGCCACATTTCGTGAAAATCTTCGTCTAACTTACGCAGACCTATTTCCATCTTTTGATTGTTCGAATCTGTGCAGTCGCTTTGTCATCCGTTATCGCTTCGTAGTCATTTTAATTTAGCAGTAATTAATTCTTTTACAGTGGATTTAAAAAATCTATTTGTGGTTCATATCTTTTTCTGCAATATTTCAGGCATTTTTAATTTTGAAAAACATGTTCTATCTTTTCATACTCCTATTCTTTACTTTCTACTATACATTGTTATTTTATTTCCCAATGTCTTTACTCGTCCATTTTTGCTCCTAATATAAATATAATTTTAAAACGGTATTTTTGAAAATTAAACACTTTTTTCGTATTATTTTTTCGGTGTTTTTCTTTCTTCTTTTCGAAATTATTGCAGACCAACCTGCACCTTCTGTGTGTTTTAATATTTTTGTTAATTTAGGCATCCGTTTTGGATTACTGCTGACGCTGCTTTTCCGACATTGTTTTAATATATTTCGTGGTCTCAATACCGCTGTTAATACAATTATTTCTCAGTTATCTTACATTCTGAATGTCTTTCTTTGTGTTTCTTATTTTGCAATGATGCCTTCTGCACAAACTGACATTCGAAAACGGAATTGTATTTCTATCCATTGGGTGTTTTACACTTTGAGCTTGATTTGGCGTCGAATTTCTCTTTCTGCTGATTTTGTTTATTTAATCACAATCCGAATGTCTTTCCGGATAAATTTTCGCTATTATTCGATTTTTATATTTATAATGAATAATTTCAAAATTCTTCGTTTACTTTCTTATTTTTTTGGTGGTTTCCATGCGCAATGACTTCATTTATGCTGAGCACCAACGTCCACATATTTCGTGTTTTGCTATTTTCTAAAATTTACCTTGGTAGTTATTTTACTTTTAATATAAGCGTTAGTTTTATGATGATTTTTTCGCGAATTATATTTTTAGGTATTCATTTTGCGCTGCTGATCTTTTGTGTACCTTGAATTATGACTTAAAATGTCCATCTTCATTCTTGTGATTGATTTACACTCTGCGTTCTGTCTGATATCCTTTTACTGTTCCAATAAAGCTGCTTCTTTAAACATAATCCTAATACCTTTTATGGTCGCCTTAGCGCTCATAATATAAATATTTATATTAAAATCAATTTATGCTAACTTCGTCTGCTGCTTTTTGAACAAGTTGTCTTTAAACTAATATCAATCAAATTTTACTCATTACATCCGTTTTGGCATAACTTTTTACTTATTGCTGATTCAGTTTATACAACTATTATTCTTATACCTATCTTGGACGTCTTTCACTCTTACAGTAATTTTTTTAAATTATTGTTTTCAGAGTAAAACTTTGCGATTCTAATTTTGCTCCGACTCTTTATGTACTCAGTGACATGTGATTTACACACATTAACTTGCAACATTTAAGTTATTTACACATTGTGTTCGTTTTGGTTTAAAATTTCTCTTCCTGTTAATATTTCTTCTTAAGAAATTCATCCCTATGTAATTCTTGATATAAAATATTTATTTAAAAAAATATTTTTTTCAAAATTTTCCGCTTGTTATTCGTGTTTTGGTCTTACGCTTTTGGACCACTTTGACTTTTGATTAAAGCAGACCAAATTTCCTGTTTGAATGTTTTATTATTTCATTATTATTTATTTCATTAACGATTATCGGCGTGTTGATCTTGGTCTCGTTTACAATCTTATGACAAATATTTATTTTGTTCTTTGGTGATCACATTTCTCCTTAGCAAAAATTCGCGCATACCTTATTCTACCTAACACAGAAATATTTCAAACATTTAATTGCTTGAATCTTTGCTGTCACATTGACATCCGTTATCTCTTTCAGGTGATGCTATTTTTCAAGCATTATTTGAATGCCTTTATTACTTACGAATTCGGTTTGGCTGTAAATGTTCATTTTATGACACATAATTTAAAAAGAGATACCTTAAATTTAAGATTTTGTTATGGCAATTTTTTACACTTTGAATTCGGACCAACGCAGAACAATTTAATTTTCTCCTACTTTTACCAATCGCAATACATTTGGCATCATTATTCTATTCCTGATGATGCAGTTTCTTTGAAAATTACCCGTTGACGTCCTTGGTCATCTTTTTGCAATTAATAGAATTATTTCTTTTATAAAAACGTTCTGGAATAATTTTCCTTACTTCTTTTTATTTTGCTGTGGTGCTATTCGTGCAAATTGGCATCTGGCTATCGAAAAAATTTCCATTTTTGTAATGTTTCAACATTGGATTTCATTTTAACATCTGTTTTCTGTTCCAACTGACACTGCTCATCTAAATATTTTACTAATTAATTTCTGGCATTGATTTTTAGGTGATTCATCATTTTCTGTATGTTTTTTTCGTGCACTTCGACGTGTGATTCACGCAGACAATCTATCGAATATTCAATTATTTGTGCTCATTTCAACATCCTTATTCTCTTGCTGCTGACGCTGTTATCTCAAAAATTATCCTTCAGCCCTTCTTGCTCGTCGTTTTGACCTTACTAAAAAATTTTCTTTTATGGCGTATTTAAAAAAAAATTTGTTTGCGTTTCTCATTTTACTGTGGTGCAATTCGTGCAATTTGAATTGTGGGAAATAATGCCCTTATTCCAACCTCTATGGGACTTGCCATTTCTGTAATTCCACTTCTAGCTGACTTTATTTCCTTAAGCATTACCGTTTTGTCTTCCTTGTCTGTTATTATGCTTTTACTAATAATACACATTTTATAGAAAATTTCTGCTGGAACCTTTTTTGTTCTGGTCATTTTTTGCACATTGACTTGTAATTAACGAAGAACACCTTCAATCATTTGATTATTTTCCCATTGCGTTCTTATTCGCATTCGTTTTCCATTCAAACTGACTCATTTAATTTTTGCATTCTTCCTTGTTCTTGTCAACGATTTTCATATCAATATTAATCTTATAACGATTTTTTTCCAAAATTTCCCGTTTTGTAGTTCTTATTTAGCGTTGCTAAATTTTGTGTAATTTTCATTTTGGCTAACGAAGTCCAATTTCCCTTAATTGAGTGTTTTACACTTAGTACTTCTTGACAATCTCTCTTCTCTTTCTGCTGAGATTTGGAATCACTATGTCCAATTTGGAATACAGCATTAAATAGTGGTAGGAAGCAAAGTTTGCATGAAACAGAATCAGAAACCCTCTTAAGTAAAAAAAATAATAACCCTGGATTGTTATTAACCTACAGAGGTTGAGGTTGAGTAATTCAATATCTCCTAATTTATTTTCGTATTGCCTTACAACTTCATCCTTCATTACTTATTATTTTATGTTCGTTTATTATTGTAGCGCCTTTTAACAAACAGTAATGTTTGTATGATGGGTAAAAATGCAACTTTTCTTTGCACTATTACTATTATCTTTCTTTAGCAGGTAGTTTTCAAATTTCTTTTATGACCCATTATTTACTTTAATTTTAACTTTTTATCCGATCAAAACACTATTCTTGTCTAATTCAATTTTTCTAACTCTTAAATATTTACTGTATTCACAGTATATTGTCCTCTCCTCACCGGGATGTCACTCGTAATTACTTCACTTATGAAAGGAAGTGTAAAATTCGGTCTGTCGTGTGCAATTAGGAAATGACATTTATCATTTTAGTTTCACATGAATGACTGATACACGTGCCGCTAATAATATGTAACAGATTATTTCTCAGTCCTAAGTAAACTTTCACACACATTACACACACACACGGTCGTAGCATACGCTTATCTAACCAATCGTAAGATGTTGCTATATCGCTGTAATTTCATTGGGATTAGTGCACACGTGCACTAATTGATTATTCCTCAATCCAAAACAAACGATAACACATACTCACATGCATGACGAACGCTTGTTCAGTGAGTCATCAGTATTTGTTGTTGTCACTGTTCAATAAAAGTTAATCTTAACAGTGTTCTTGTTCGTTGTTTTTATCCTTTTATAAATGATTCGCCTATAACGTACATTTATTTTGCAAACATTGCGTTTTTATCCGTTTTGTGTTCGTTGACCACTGCTCAAAATATACCTTGTCCTTTCTTTTGATTGAGTCACAGTCTATGTGCTTTTCTGCTTTCTTTTCATTTTCCCATTTTTAACAATCAATTAAATATATATATATATATAGACCTTCTTCTAGCGTTTTCGATCTTCTTGCACATTAACTATTCTCTAACAGATTCTTCGTAAATTCTTCGTATTTGGATTTTCTCTTTTTCTGGTGCATTTTTTACATTTTGATTTGTTATTAACACAAACGAACTTCCATAGTTTGAGCGTTAAACCATTTTTATACTTTGGGCATTCATCAGTATATACAACCATTATCATTATACCGTACATGAGATTTATCATTTTAGTTTCACATGTATGACTGATACACGTGCCGCTAATAATATGTAACAGATTATTTCTCAGTCCTAAGTAAACTTTCACACACATTACACACACACACGGTCGTAGCATACGCTTATCTAACGAATCCTAAGATGTTGCTATATCGCTGTAATTTCATTGGGATTAGTGCACACGTGCACTAATTGATTATTCCTCAATCCAAAACAAACGATAACACATACTCACATGCATGACGAACGCTTGTTCAGTGAGTCATCAGTATTTGTTATTAAATCTCTGTAATTTCATTTTGATGAGTGTACTTATGCAGAGACATGCATTTACCAGTATGACATACACTTACCTAGTAATGCTTAAGAGATCCAACAATAAGTATAAATGGGGCAGTTTAAACTAAATTTTCCACTTGACATATTGATTGTCAAATTATTTTTGTGATGTGTTTTAGATTGAAAAATACTTCCGCAACGAAATGTTGATATATATAGAATAATCAGGAAGACAGTGGAGGCAAACATCTCCTATCGCAACACAAGACAGAGATAATTAATCTATTGCCTGTCGTGCAACAAGTTTATTTTAATGCGAATTATTATTCAGTGGTATTTTTTTTTGTTTTTCGATTTGTGACTAAAGAAGTCCTACTTCCATTCCTTCAGAAATTTTACGGAATGTCTTACTTTGGCTGCCGTTTTCTATTTAAAATTACGTCGACTCTTTAAAAATTATTCTAGTATCATTTTTGGCCGTTATAATTATCTTATTATAGATACATTTTTTATAAAGAATTTCTGAAACCTATGCTCTTATAGTTCTTATTTTACTCCAGTGCTTTACGTACATTGTAACTTATGACTTGAACAGATCGCATTCACTTTCTTCAATTATTTTCACTTTGCATGTGATTGGGCATTAGTTTTCTATTTCTAGTGATATTGTACTTTAAAATATTATCCTAATGCCTACCTTGGTCTTATATTATCTCTTTTAATTATTATTTCTTGCATGACTAGTTGATTGGAAATATTTATATTGGTGTTTTAGTTTTACTCTGTTGCTCTTCTTGCACATTAACTAGTCGATAACTCCGAGAAAATTCCATCTTTAGGGTGTTTTATACCATGTGTTCACTTTGGATTCCGTATTCTCTACTAGCTGAAGCTGTATCTGTAAAAAGTGTCGTAATTCCCACCTTGGTCTTATTTTCGCTCCATATTTATTTCTTTTATAACGAAATGGTAAAAATTGTTATTTTGCTATCCTAATTTTATTCTGCTGCATCCCGTGCACTTTGACCTGTGTCTAAAGTAGTCCAGCACCTGTCCTGTGAGAGTTTTAATATCTTCTAATGTTATGGCTTCTGCATTCTATTGCTGTTTACGCTGTTTCAATAAAGATTTTCTCAATATCATTCTTAATTTTATCTTTGCTTATAATGTAAAAATGTCTTGTTGAGCTAATTGTTGGTGACCAAATTAGCCCTAAATCCGTCCATTGAGAATTTAATCATTTTATTTGTTACGAATGTGTATTCTCTACCTACGAAAGTTATTTCTTTAAAAATTCTCCTTATTTCTAACTTGGTCTTATTTTATCTTTTAACATAATTATTTTTATCTAAAACGGATTCTTATTTAAAACTTTATTTTATGACGCTTATTTTGTTCTGGTGCCTCTCGTGCACTTTGATTTGTACCTAACGACGTCCAACATTTGGCCTTTGATAGTTTTATTTTGTGTGTATGCTTTTATTTCTCCTTGATTCCGCTAACGCTGATTCTTAAAACATACCCGTATTGACTTTTTGTCTTATTTTCACTGTTAATAAATAAATATATATATATATTTTTTTATTATTAATTTTATAACTATTTGTTTGGGTGTCTCATTTTGTTGTTCTTATTTAATTTTTCTAAAATAAAAACTGCACGAACGTCCACGGAAAAAGTCTTTTTCTATTCCTATAGCAGCTAAGATCACAAGTATGTAAAACGCGATCACCGCGAGACTTCGATTACGAGAGTTGACAGTTGATGCCCAATTTTTCAATCACACTAGTCGATAATACTTTCGTGCACCGACGCATCAAAATACTTGATTGTAGACATTTAGCGTGTAATTCACGATTGCTGATCTGTGATGGAAAACAAATTAAAATAAGACCAATATTCAAAACAAAATATTACTTTAGTTTTACATTTTCTGCTTGTGTTGGCACCCGTTCTCACTTCTTTCCGACTACATTTCTTTGAACACGTTCCTAAAGTCCTCCTTGGTCGTAATTTTATTTATAATGTATATTTTTCAAAAAATTCTTCTGTGTTTCTCTTTTGGCTCCGGTACCTTTGTGCACGTTGACTTGCGATTAGCACAGACTAACTTCCATCTTTTGAATGTTTTGTTTTATGTCTTCGTCTTGATACGCGTACTCTCTTCCATCTAAGGCTGTTCCACCAGACATTTTCATAGACTTTCTTGGGCTTATTTTCGCTTTTATTTCAAACATTCCTATTTCAACGTATTGTTTGGAAGTCTTATTTTGCTCTGACGTTTGTCGTGCATTTGGACTTTTAATTAAAAATTCCATCCTCCATTCTACGATAGTTACATTTTTTTGTTTACTTTGGCATCCGTTCCTTCTTGCTACTGATCTTGTTAATGTAAACATTATATTTATGTCCTTCTTTGTCGTCTATTTCCTCTTACTATACTTATTTCTTTTATACCGATTTAAAAAAATTCTACTCTTCTGTTTCTTATTTTGCTATGTTGCTGTTTGTGCATATTGACTTGTAAATATCGAATCTCATGCCAAATGTTTTGAGTATTTTACTCGATGCGCTCGTTTTGACATCCTTTTTCTCATCTTGCTGACGTTGATTCTGTAAAGAATTTCTTTGAAAATTTTTTCGTCTTGTGTTCGCTTCTACTATAAATATTTTTTCTATAAACTTTTGTTTGAAAATTCTTCCTTCGCCGACTACATTTTCCTTTTTGTACATTTAGTGCACATATTCGTCTACCAAACGTAGACCTTTTTTAATCTTTAGTTTGTTTGAATCTTTCCATTCGTTTTGGCATCCGTTATCTCTCTTCCAGTTGACGCCAATTTTTTCAACCATTATTTAAATGTATTTCTTGGGCCGATGTTAATTTAATTGTAAATATTACTTTTACTACGAATTTTACGAAGCTTCTACGATTGTGGTAATTTGACGTTTCACTAACACAGACCAATTTCCCCCTTTTAAAACATTTACTCTTTTATTTCACTTTGGCTTTTGTTTTATCCTCGTGCTGACAGTACTGCCTTAAAACTTCTACTAATAACTTTCTGCGTCTCGATTTCGCTATAAATACATTCATTTTTTTAATATGGTTTTGTTTGGAACGTCTTACATCGTGAAACTGATCGTGTTGTAGCGCCTTGTGTACACTATGACTTGCAAAAGTGAAGTCTTACGTCCATCCTTTGAACGTTATAGTGTTTGTGTTTGTTTTGGCATCCGTTTTTACTGTTGAATCTCCGCGATCTGCATCCACTGGTTGTCGCTTGTCACTATCAGCTTCGCAAAGATCCGATTCATCCCCATTTACATGTTCGCATCGTGTTTGTCTCCATATTGGATAGGTGCGGATTCGTCTCTTTCTCCTGAAGGCTTCTACATTTTGCCTGCTAACCACTGGATATGATGTACGATCTACTCTTCGCACCACATTTCAAATGGTTAGCTTGACTGATGTTGAAGCCATCGGTGGGAAGGGACGAATCAGCCCACATGCAATAAGTCGACAAACTCGTTGAGTACTTGGAAATTGGGATCAATAGGGTTTTTGCTAAACTGATAGTACACAGGGACAACCTGCGAACCCAAATCGCGTAAATTCAACATATGTAGCTCGCATTGCGCAACCATTCAAGGAATATATATTCGAAATTACTTCCCGCTGACGCTGCTTCTTGAGGCATTCTCATTAGATCTTCCTCAGTCTTATTTTAGCTTTTTCCATAAATATTTCATTTTCAGCGAATAATTTATTGTAAATTTATTTGTTATACGTTTGATCTGGCAAGATTTTGCACATTTTCGGTTGTTCATCTTTTATGGTTCGTTATGTTATCCACCTTCTCGTGGTGTTGATGTTGTTTTGTAAACATTCTCTTATTGTCCTTTTAGTTGTCTTTTAGTTCTTGCAATAAACTATTCTGTTATAAAGACTTTTTCAGAAATTAGTTTTCCTTTTGCTCAAGTTACGCGCTGACATGTTTTGTGCACGTTAGATTTTGACTGACGCAGTTCAATTTACGTTGTATCGTTTTTCCTTCTTTGCTTTCGATTAGCCATTGTCATTCTCTTCCAGGTGTCGTTCTTTTCTTAGCATTATCAATACGTTTTTGTTCGTTGCATAGTATAGATTTTATTTGGCTCCTTCGTGTGCATTGACATTTGCCTAACGCAGCGCAATTGCTCCCTTCAATTGTTTTACTATTGCGTTTCATTTCGATATGTGTTTTTTCTTCATGAAGTCGTTGTTTTCTAAAACCTTATCTTACTGTCTTTCTTGGTCGCATCTTCGCTTCTTCTATAAATATTTTAAAAGTGAGTTTGAGCAATGTGTTTAATGATTCAGTTTGCTTTGCATTGGTTTTGGCATCTCTTTCCTCTTCTTGGTGACGTTCAGTTAATAAACCCTATTAAAATGTCATTTGTGTACGTGGTTTTTGCACCGTATAAATTTATTTAATAAAATCGATAAAAAGTGTTATTTATTGGTTCATATTTTGCTGTGGCACGTTTCGTGCACTTGGTGTTGTAAATAGTGTAGACTAAATTCGATCATTTCGTTGTTCTAATCTTTGTGCTCGTTTTAGCCTCTGTTTTTCATTGCGGTTGACGTTGTCTTTTCAAACAATATCTTAATTTCATCACATATTTGTTGTGCGGTAAAATCTTGAATCCTTTACATTTCCAGGTGCACCAATTATTGGCTTTGTTTGATGATTTCTCACTTGTCCCTTCATTTTGAAGCTCTCCATCAGCTGCTTGTCTGAAAATGACTTTTTTACAAGATTTTCCACCCTTTTTTCCATACACAAAGGAAAAAAGTAACTTGGGGAAAATGTGGTATCCTTATTCAAGACAGATCTATTTATATTTATTTTAATTACCAAAGTTTTTTTATTGTCTGCCCTAATATCCGGTCTTCGTACCTATTATCTTATACTAAAATACATACACAAACTTATCCATGTCACCACCCACTCGTATACAACAATCTATATACACATATGTGTACTCTACTAAAGTGACGTTTATAGAATAACTATAAGCAAATCCCATGGATTGACATACACGCCTATCCTTGATGTTTCTATTTTTTAATTGCTGTTTCGGACGCATAGATTGATCAACAAAATATTTTTTAAGTTCAATATTGCAGTAATCCTGAAATTCCCCAGTTTACCTAATTTCATCCTGTATGCAATAGGTTATAGAGCGATTTACGATTTTACCGACCAACAAGCGCTATCAATTGTCCCGCACAAGAAATATGCGGTAAAATCCACAACAACAAGGGCAGAACTGAGCATTACAACTCAGAAGTTAAATATCTTAATTTTATTATTGGACTTGAAATTTTCTTGTTATACATGTATTCCTTTCATAGGGAATTTTGTTGACAATTATTCTTTAGTGGTTCAAATATTCCTCAGGCACATTATGTGCTAACGAAGACGAAATTCCAGCATTTAATTTTTCTTCAAATATGTGCGTTAGTTCTGTTATTTGTATTCACCTCCTTGTAATGTTTAGGTTTTGAACAAATGTTTATAATTCATCTTGTTTGTTGTTTTGCTTTCATTCAAATATTAAATAATATCAAAATTGTTAAGAATTTTTCTTTATAGTTTGCATTTGATCTGATCAGTTTCCGGCACTTTGAATTATAACCAACGTCTACTAAACTGACCTTAATGTCTATTTTGGTCTTGCTTTCTAATGTTATTAATATTAATTTAGTATTAAATTATTGGTCACAATTTACCATGACACATTTCGTCAAAACTTTCTTTCGTAGGATTCGGTTTCAGGTGTTGCCCGCAAGGTTCTTGACTCTAAGTTCGTAAAATTCATCAAAGTTTTCCTCTTAATCTTGCATATTAGCATTTCAGGCTATGCTTGCTCTACGAATAGCTCCTGTCGTCTTAATTTAATTTTATTTATGACACTCACGGAATTCAGATCTCGTTGATTTCTTTTCGATTAAATATTATAATATTGTTTTTTGAAGTCTGTTTATCATTTCAATGTTGTTCTCATTATGTTTCTTTTTTAAATTCATACCGCTATTCTTCTTCGTGTTATTTTTCAATTTGGCAAGCCCTTCAATTTACTCTTTTCGTCGTTAATTGAACTTTTTTTAAAATAAGGTTCCTTCTATTTCTATCATTGTACTCCCATTTCTGCGAGAGCATTATTATGTTAATGTTTGTTTATTTTAGGAAATTACATTCCATATGTTTGGCTGTTTGTTTTAAAAAAAATTGATCTCTCTCCACATATTGTTTATGCTTGTTAGCAGTTAATTTATCATTTTCTCATAGTTTTCGTATTTTGGTGGTTATTTTTATTTTGTATTTTACTGAATATTTTAAGTTTAGGTCTTGATACCCTTATCTCAATGAAAACATTATAATTATTTTTGTTTCCTAATTAGCTTTTCTATACCAGCCTATGATTGATCAGATTTCAATTAGTAAAATTGATATTTCTCTTCATCTTTGTTATTATTGTATGCAATTAAGAATTCGGAGTCTCTTCTAGTTTATATTGCCACCGTAACTTAGATTTCATATTTTTTATGTCACTCCTGGATTTAAGATTCTTTTGCTTTCATTTCAGTGAAAATGTTATCTTTTAATTTTGGGTGTCCGTTTACGATGCCGTTGTTATCGACAATTAGCTCGGAAGTTTCTTCCTAATTTTGACTTCGCATCCAGTTCGATTTTTCCCCGCTTCATTGTTAAATAACAAAATGTTATTCCTGCGGTACAGATCGAGTTGTCATCGTTTCAGTTAAAAATTTGCGATCCAATGTTTCAAGTTTTTTTTAATCTTTTCGACCTCAGCATATATATTCACGGTTGTTTCTTTGTAAAATTGATCTAATTCTGTCTCTTAATCACGTTATATTGTATTATTGGTTTTTCTTTTATTCATCAATTTGGTGTTTTTAAATCGCGTTAATGGATATAAGGTTTTGTTCACCTTATGTCATTCAAATGACTTGCTTTTTATGCTTTTACC
This sequence comes from Eudiplozoon nipponicum, assembly GCA_029291075.1. Taxonomy (NCBI): domain Eukaryota; kingdom Metazoa; phylum Platyhelminthes; class Monogenea; order Mazocraeidea; family Diplozoidae; genus Eudiplozoon; species Eudiplozoon nipponicum. The sequence continues at coordinate 14,140 of JAQBSW010009542.1, forward strand.
GTCTAATTTCCTCTCCTACTGCGCAATTGACTTCATGCGAATTTTATCTCGATATCCTTACAGATAATATTTGTTTGCGTTTCGATTTCTCCTCTTATTCGCCTTCAATTACAAATGAAAAATTTTACATTGATTTCATCACGTTCTTTTCATTTAGGACTTGTTATCATTTTGCTTACTGAAAATATTACCATTTTATATTTGTAATCTAATAATAATTTCCATGTCATCCTTCGTATGCCGGGTTCTTTTCTTTTAATGTTAATTTCGATCTTCGACTTGATTTTGCCTGTTCGCATTTTCGATATGTCTTCGAATTACAATTTTTCTTCTCGTCAATCATTTAATTACAGTTTAATCTCGATCTCGAAACTCAGGACTTGTTGGCGTTTTATATTAAAACCTTGACGATTTTATTCTCCTAATTTGTTTGCTTTTTCCATGCCAAACTCCAGATGCCGGGTTGATTTCCGTTAATGTTCATCTCGATCTTCAACGTGACTTCGCCTGTTGCACTTTCGATTTTTCTTCCAATTCAACTTTTTTTCTCAACATTTATTTAATTCCATTTTAATCTCAATCTTGAAACGTAGTACTTGCTGGTGATTTTATATTGAAAACTTCACGATTTTATTTTTCTGATCATGGTGGTTTTTCCATGTCAAATTTCATATGCCCAGTTTATTTCTGTTAATGGTCACCTGGATCTTCCACTTTATTTTGCCTGTTTGCACCTTCGCTTTTTCTTTCAAATCGACTTTTTATTCGCGTCAATAATTTAATTCCATTTTAATCTAGATCTTGAAACATAGTTCTTGCTGGTGCTTTTATATTGCAGACATCACGATTTTATTTTTCTGAATTGGGTAATTTTTCCAAGTCAAAATTCGTATGCCCGTTTGTATTTCTGTTAATGTTCATTTTGATCGTCCACTTGAATTCGCCTGTTTGCACTTTCGATTTTTCTTCCAATTTGACATTTTCTTCTCGTCAATCTTTTTATTCAGTTATAATTTCGACGTTGTATCTCAAGTCTTGTTTGAATTTTTCATACCAAAAAATTAATGTAACTTTTGCTCTCATTTCGTTTCTTACATGCTAAACTCTGTTCTCTGCTGTTTTCTTGAAACATTAATCACAACCGACCTCTTGATTTTGCTTCTTTACACCTTTTGTTTAATTTCCAATTCATCATTTTCTTCTCATAATTAGATTTATTTGGTTTTAATCGTGTTATTTTATTTTACATTTTGTTATCGTTTTTCTTATTTGGAATTTTATCATTTTATCATTGTTATCTGCGTGCTTTTTTCCTTTGACTGTATATCATTATTCTCTATTTTCATTTAAAAGATTATTACTGTGCTCGCCATTTCTTTTCTAATCTGGAGTAAGCCCATCCTCTTAACTATAAGTATTTTCTTTTTCGATTTTTACATCAATTTGGCCAATTCTTCAGGTCTTGTCTTTATTTCTCGTTTTAACGTCATTTTTGTGAGTCAGACTTTGTCTCTTACATGTTCCCATTCTTTGACTACCTATACACGTCCACTATATATTTTTATGTCTTTCTTGGAATTTATATTTTGGTTCTCTCCTTATAATGAAAACATTATTATTTTATATTTGTTGCTTTGTTACCTTTTGATGTTGTCTAGACCTTTTTCCTTAAAATTTATTCCTCTTGTCCTCTTGGTTTCGTATATTTGCTAATTTTATTTTTCTTGTGATCGCCTTTTCTATTGGTAAATTTAGCTCGACCGTCCTCTTGATTATTAATATTGTCTTTTTTTAGTTTTCCTTCTCATTGACTACCACTTAGCGTCATTTATTTATTTATTATTATAATGCTTTATCTAGACACAAGAACTTATTTCTTTCATTTTAATGAGAACAGTGGGGTTTTTTGGCTTGTTTTCTTTATGATTTTGCCCGATCTATGTTCTCTTTTGTATTCCTAAACTTTATCTCGCCAATCATTTTGATTAAGATATATTGTCGTTTTCAAATTTTCCATTTCTTAACATTTCTTAACGTATTTGATTTTTTTCATTTTAATGACTTTCTTAGATTCTATTTTTGATTTTTTGGTTTCATTAAAATGTTATTAATTTAAATGAAAAGTGTCTTTGCGAAACTCGATTAATTGAAATTACCTGATCTGTGTTTTGACTAACGCAGCTTTTATTGTTTCAGTAGTTTTCTTTCTTTGATATATTTCGGCTACTTTTATCGGTAGCCCTCTTCAATTGGGCTATCCTCACAAGTTTAATAAATGAAACTAATGAAACAAGCGCGTTATTTCCTCTAGTCATATTATTTACACTTCAGCCTGATCTTTCACTAGATATTCGCGTGTCACATGGTAATGCACACACACAAGTGACAGGCGAATATATAGTGAAAGATCAGGCTGAAGTACAAATAATATGGCCAAGAGGAAATATCGCGCTTGCTTCATTAGTTTCATTTGTTAAACTTGTGAGGATGGACCAACTGAAAAAGTCTACCGATAAAGGTAGCCGAAATAAATTAAAGAATGAAAACTACTGGAACAATAATGAAACGCAGATCAGGTTATGTTTTTGATTTATTTTTGTGGCCCTGTTATTTTTTTAATATTTCTCGCGTTGTTATTATCTTTCCTCTCTTTAATTGGATCTCGTTCATCCTCTTGTTAAAGCAAATCTGCTCTGTTAACTTTTACTTCACAAAGATTAATTATTCACGTCCATCTATTATTATTTATTTCAACGTAGTTCCTGGATTTATATATTGATTTTCTCCATTAAATGAAAATTTTATTAGGTTACATTTTGCATTGGATATTTGTTGTTGCCCGCGCTGTGATAGCCTTTTTGTTTGTAATTTCTTTCTCTCTTGACTTCTTGATTATGCGTACATAATTTATGGACTTTGCTTGTTTTTTTACTACTTCGTTAAGTTCTTTATTTATTTTTCATTTTATTGGACTTCCCTTATTCTCGTTTATTATTATTGCTCGTTCCTGCTTTTAAAATTTCTATTTCACTTATATCAGTTCCTGGCTTTTAAATTTAACTTTTGGGATTTCTATTCTTGTTGATATTCAAATTCATTTGATTTTGCTTAAAAAAATCAACTTTTCTGTTCTGACTTATTTTTCTCGCGTCTTATATTTCCCCGATTTTTAATTTTTTCCCCCGCAATTACTAGCTTTATTTCATGTATCTGCATTTAGGTTAGTTGCTTTTTCTTCTCTTATTTATTACTGGATTTGACTTTGTCAATAATAATTCAGCACAACTGCACTAAAATTCGGATTTCAAAGTAATTCAGGATACTTATTCATTTTATTATGTGATTTCATTATAAATATTAAATAGTTAAATATTGTTATTAACAATGATAGTTGAAGCTAATTACTATCTAAAGTTATTTCGCTTTAAAAACGTTACTTCCATTTTAAATCTATTTAGATTCATCAGACATTCGCACGTGGCAAACATCAGACAGTGAAAGATTTTGCAACATTTAATTATTAACATACTTTCTTATATATATATATATATATATAAGAGAGAGAGAGTATATATATATATATATATATATATATATATATATATATATATATATATATATAGTATATTTACAAAGTCCCTACTTAGAGACATTATTATATTTACATTTATGGAACTATATTTATGTCTATGATGATAATTTATTCGTGGTCATTTTGTTAATTTAAGAACAATATACATTTAGGTTAATTAGTTCAAGTATCTCTGTTATTTGGCATACACAGCTCGTCTGGAGTAATTTATGATCATTTTATCGCACTGACAAGAGACTATTAACTATCACTAGCTAAAAACAAAAACAGGCATTAAAGGACGTGTTATACACTGCGCTGAAATATCACAACTGTTACTTGCTAAGCAAATAAAGACAATTGATAACATGTGTGCTAACATGACACAATTAACTGTTACAAATAATCATTTTCTGTTTTCTAGTTATCCTGCGCTTCATCACACGCACGATTTAACTCTACCAGCGGTATTCAACAAACTATTAACAGTCTGTTTTCCACAAATTGCCGTTTCACATTACGCATGAATATTCTCAGTGTCATAACATTTGAAGTCATTCTGTTCATCATTTTTATTTAGTGATGTTTCTAATAAAGACGTCTAATTAATTATACCACGTAAATTATTCAGTAAAAGTTTGGGCATCAATAAACTGGCAAACTTCACCGGGTGGGGCTATATATATATATATATATATATATATATATATATATATATATATATATATATATATATATATTCTTTTGAAATGCGAGCTTTAATAAAATTCATTGTTCCCTTCTTGTGTGCAAAAACAAAAAGAAATTTTATCACATATAAGAAAATTTTCTTTCTCATGGTCTTCTCAAATATCTACTCATGAACATATCTTTATATATAAATTGGAAAGCAAAACAAGATAGAAATATGTGAAACATAGAGAGTGTGAAAAATAGAAACCAATCAAATTGCGTACGTCACATCCAGTTCAAGCTCAATGCTTGTACGTGCTTCTTCTGCTTACATAAATCCGGCTGCAATATGTTTATCCATAAGGCTACGTATGTGGCTAGCTCCCTTTTGTTTTTACATTTAGTAATTACTTTGAATGCTACGTCTGGAGAACATACGTGCGATGTTTCGATGTGTTCCGCAATAGCAGACGTGTATTCACCATTTGATTTAAAACAGGTGTTCAAGTTGCAATGTTCTCTCATTCAAGTAATTAACCGTCTGGTCGATCGGCCTACGTAAGTTGATCGACAACTTGCGCATGTATATTGGTAAATAATATTTGCGAACTGTGATTGCTATTACACAGCTATGTGTTTTTTGTGAATTATTAATTTCAGTGTATTACTTTATGCCCTCATGTTTGTTGTTTAGTGTTTTCTTTAACGAAACATCCGTCTTTAAGTCATGTATGCTATCTCTGCTTTTCGATTCTGCTGAAGCAACCATTGTTGTGCCAATTATATTCTGCTGGAGCATTTATATGACCAACTATAGAATGGCCACAAATTAAATAAAAACTATTCGTATACTAAGGTTGGATTAGGTCACTGTCTACTGAGCATCAGAATGCATTTGTATGGATTAAAATTTATGATCTACTAGTCCAGTTCGATCGCTATTAAATATACCATCTCAATACTGCCGAGTTAAGGAATACAGATTGTGTCTTCTGGGATACTGCCTTCGAAATCAGTTTGCGTAACTTGCTCGCCAGTCCACTGATACAGTTGCTTTGATTGAATGCAACTGCAAGAGATGTAGTTAAGATTATCTAGGCCGGAAATTCTTTTCCTCGATATTGGTCACGAGGTCCCGTCGCATTGTATCAACATTTACCAAGAGACACTAGGATGAGGGAAAATTTGTGTGAAGCTTACGGAAAGCAGGCTCTGATGTAGAAGCTATGTTAATTGGGCCTTAGGCTTAAGTTCAGCAGAAGTACGTTTATATTGTCCACAAATAAGTGGATGAGTTGCACGACTGAACTAAATTGCTTTTAATTTACACCCCAGCCGCGGAAATTATGGCAGCTATTTGTGAATGCCAACTAAGGATAAACCCAGTCTAGTTGATGATAAGCGTTTAGCATATAATGTACTATTAAGTTTATATCGGCAGTATTTATATTTGGTTAAATTCTGTCATTATACCTTAATAAATATATTTATCTTTATTATTTGTATCATTTAAGCTTGAAACTTTACCGGATTTGAGATCCGGCGGTGCTGGTACTAAGTCTTCCTCGAACAAGGATGGTGTATCTAATCGGCGTCTCCACTCTCCGACCGGTTTATTAAACGTTAAATCACCTACTTCTAAAGGCAGTACTCGGTAATTTTGTTATGTATCCTTTGGGCTATTTTTTGTCTATATATAGAGAGTTTAACACGTGATTGTGACGAAATACGTGCCGCTAATCTATACAAGTGTTAAAACAAGTCTTGTGTCTGATTTTAGATTGTTTGATGGTAGCTTTGTTACTATTGTTTGCACTGTTCGTGTCATGACTTCAATTCTGCTCCGCTACTACGTAGTTCATCATCATCAGTATCACAGACAACAATATGAAAGGTGTTAGTAACTGATGCTTCATTGCCATATAACCAGTAGAAAATGGGTAAATAATTAACCAATAAAAAACAAAAAAGAACTTATAATTTAGACAAAAAATATTAAATGACAGCGATTTATGAGGAGAGGAATCTGGTTAATTGGAGTATTCTTCTCTAGATACTTTGCATTTGCGTTTGTCCTACTCATCTCGTTAGACATTGCTTCAGTAAATGATAGTGCTGCCAAGGTATGTAAACATGTCACCTATGTCTAGATCTACACTTTTCAGTCGCAGAGTTGGAGCGAGTGGTGGATGATCTCGTTAAAGTATCTTACATTTAGATGGTGCGAGTTTCACACCAAAAGAAGGAATATCGCCTGATTTTCTATTCAAGTGGTTCTGAACAGAATCCCGATTTTCGAAAAATAATACGAAATCGTCTGCCTAGTCAAGATCGACTAATCTATCGCCCGGGAGAACTTCGATACCTGCCATCTGGAACATATGGAAGATTGTTGTTCATAACAGCATCTTTTACAAAATTAAATTAAATAGAGAAAGTGACAGTATTGACGACGATTACTCTGCTAGTAGTAAAGTTCAGTGTAAACATGACATCATTTAATTCAATATATAACAGTTAAATACTGTTTGCTGTAGAGAATTAAATATATATATATATATATATATATATATATATATATGTGTATACATGTGATGCGATGTTAGCTTCACTACTGTAGGTTTACACATTACTTCTAGGAGATTTAAGGTTCCATACTCACACATACCTCATCCAAATATATAGTGGTTAAAGGGCGTAATATCGGCTCCTACTGATGAGTCGCCAGTAAGCACAAAATAATGTGCATGAGATTATACTTTCCGTTCATGCTGTCTTTGGTTAATCCTTCTGGTCACAACTGAACTAATTTGTTACGAGATGCGCAACATCTAATACAAACTTTGATATATATATATATATATATATATATATATATATATATTCTTATAATTAGGAACAACACAAATAACAAAGTGGATAAGGCCATTTATTTCGTGAATACTAATCATCTCTTATACAATCATACATATTTATACATTTTGGGTTGTCAATTGGTTATGTTATCGGTGACAAATCTGACTCGTTATTACTGCTGTTTCTTGTTTTGACTAGTAGGTGAGTGTGTATGCGTTTGTGTTTGTGTTGTGTATGTGTGTTTGCATGTAAAGGTCATTCTCGCAGTATTGCGAAGTGATGTCTGAGATCTTGTCATTATTGTTTTGATAACTTGAGAGTTAGCCATTTGTGCAAATTGTTCACTGTTATCTATACAAGTGCTATTTTTCCCAGTATAGTTGATCGTTTCACCCCGCTGCGCAAGGGTGCTATTTTCGCTTGGTAACAACGCTAATGTTGATTGTCGTGTTAAACGCTCACACTGTTTGGAGACTTCTGTCATCGTATGCGCCTCTGTTATCTCAACTTCACCTTGTTGCCTCGTATGCGCCTCTGTTATCTCAACTTCACCTTGTTGCCAATCCGATTGTACGTTTGTTGATTCTAGTCGAGGGCCTGTTGGTTCTTGGCTGGATACTAGTAGATTGTTGTTGAATTTTGTTATCCTTGGCCAGTCGATAAGGATATCATGTTGATGAAACTTTTGAATGTTAAGGTCGGGTGCTTGTTGTTTTATGTAAAGTGCTTCGTAGATGAATAATAATTTTTCGGATTTTGCTTTATGTAGAATTGTGAAATAGGTCGAATTGACAGGGTGCCCCGTTGCCAATATATGATCGGAAATAGCTGATTTTCCTGACGGTGGCAAGCCTTTGTTAATCAATTTCTGTGGCAAATGTTGCTGGATTCTGCTTATCAATTGCTTCTTCGTACGTCCGATATATGTGCTACCGCACATACATGAGAATTTATAGACTATGAATGATTTGGAGAGAAGTGGCAATTGATCTTTGGCATCCGGCGGCTGAATAGAATAACTAAGGACAACTTTCCCAGTGTTAAAGTTAATATGACATTCAGTACACAGAGAATCATGAGGTTGGATGCCAAAGATCAATTGCCACTTCTCTCCAAATCATTCATAGTCTATAAATTCTCATGTATGTGCGGTAGCACATATATCGGACGTACGAAGAAGCAATTGATAAGCAGAATCCAGCAACATTTGCCACAGAAATTGATTAACAAAGGCTTGCCACCGTCAGGAAAATCAGCTATTTCCGATCATATATTGGCAACGGGGCACCCTGTCAATTCGACCTATTTCACAATTCTACATAAAGCAAAATCCGAAAAATTATTATTCATCTACGAAGCACTTTACATAAAACAACAAGCACCCGACCTTAACATTCAAAAGTTTCATCAACATGATATCCTTATCGACTGGCCAAGGATAACAAAATTCAACAACAATCTACTAGTATCCAGCCAAGAACCAACAGGCCCTCGACTAGAATCAACAAACGTACAATCGGATTGGCAACAAGGTGAAGTTGAGATAACAGAGGCGCATACGAGGCAACAAGGTGAAGTTGAGATAACAGAGGCGCATACGATGACAGAAGTCTCCAAACAGTGTGAGCGTTTAACACGACAATCAACATTAGCGTTGTTACCAAGCGAAAATAGCACCCTTGCGCAGCGGGGTGAAACGATCAACTATACTGGGAAAAATAGCACTTGTATAGATAACAGTGAACAATTTGCACAAATGGCTAACTCTCAAGTTATCAAAACAATAATGACAAGATCTCAGACATCACTTCGCAATACTGCGAGAATGACCTTTACATGCAAACACACATACACAACACAAACACAAACGCATACACACTCACCTACTAGTCAAAACAAGAAACAGCAGTAATAACGAGTCAGATTTGTCACCGATAACATAACCAATTGACAACCCAAAATGTATAAATATGTATGATTGTATAAGAGATGATTAGTATTCACGAAATAAATGGCCTTATCCACTTTGTTATTTGTGTTGTTTTCCTAATTATAAGAATACTGTGTTAATTAAAAGGGCATGGATATAATATATATATATATATATATATATATATATATATATATATGTATATATATATACAAGCAGTATTTAACTGTTAAGATAGTAGACATGTCGAAATTATCTTAAACATTTATTCATAGAGTTCCAGGTGATGTTTGGTACTCTATTCGCAGTAGATATAAGGGGCTCATTCGCAAAATAATCTACCCTAAAGTAGAACTAACATCAGAAACACAAACTGATGCATATCTCCTGCCTTTGGGTACTATCAGAACAAAATGGTTAGCGAAGCAAATATGAATTAAACCGTAATTTAAAAATAATATAACTTGGAAAGATGAACTGCCGCTTTCAATCCTAATAAAGTTTCATACTCAGTAGTAAACAGTTTTTTCATGCTATGCAAGGTACATATTATAATAAAAATTACTTGGTAAATCTTGCCGCTGCATACCAAATTACAACAGAGAAACGTATGAAGTCAGATTGAAATGCAAATTTGCAACCCATTTTGAAGAAATTACGGTGCCACTACAAAAATTACTCAACCAGATTTTTCATTGAATTTTAAGATATTGCTTCATCTGCAACCAAAGCAATAACTTTAAATGAACTTTGGTTGCTTGAGCGGTGAGGAAAATTATTTAAATCAAGGTTGCGATCTTGATGTAAACACCATTCCCATTATATGCATACATTTTTCAGTATAAACTAAGCATTGCATAATGTAGAAAAGGAAATTCATCCGGTAGACCGGGTTCGGCAGGATGGCTCAGTAGTTAGAGCATACATTTGACAGTATAAGCGGACTTGTCCAGACTGCGGAAAATTCAGGACATTATGCGAAGAGTTCCAAATAAGGACGTAGCTGGTCTAATGAAGGAATTGCCTTAACTACACTATACAAAGCCTATTTTATACTGAAAAATATATGTATATAATGTGATTGGTGTTTATATCAAGATCGCAACCATGGTTGAAATACCTAATAACTTTATTTATGAATCTATTTATACATAGAATAATTTTATTTTACTTTACAACGGTCATTTTCAAACTAGGTAGTGGTAAGAAACAACTACCAGTATTATCTATTCATAGTTCGTAGTTTTGTAGGCAATACGTAAGTTACGCATAAATCTGTTCATGGTATAAAAATGCCAATTTATCAATATATGTACACATACTCCTATATTTGAACAAATAAAGAGACACTAATAAAATATAACCGGAACCACTCCTCGCACGAAAATGTATTGCAGTGGACGTCATGATGGTCTAGAGGAACGAGAACTTATTGCGCTGCTAAATGAAAAAAAAACAATCTCCAGACATTCATTAAACGTGCCTAAAAATGTCGATGTAGTAGAAATTGTAGTTGAATGCCCTCAAGATAATCGTAATGGCTAATTTCGCTGCAAAGCTAAGGATTGTTTGAATCGCACTCTAATTCCATTCTTCAATGAATTAATTTATCTATGATCTCTGATGACAACAGTTGGATTAGCTTATGGCTTGCAGTCGCTGAGGACGAAATTTTATGCAGGCCAATGTAGAATCACCTGCACATCTGTTGGCTTGTCAAATCCGAATTCGTTCGACTATGCACATTTTATGTACTTCATCATGGCATTTTAACTAAACACAGTTGCTAACAACGGAATACCGTTTTGAATCGATAAATACGCTTAGTTCAGATCAGACAAATGCCGGCCTCCGCCAAGAGACATTAACATAAAGCATGACCAATGAGAAATATTTTTGCCTGACGGCTTTTGCTCAGCCCATCGGAGCAATAAATACATATGGCGTTAGCTAAGCGAATTTCAGAAATCCGCCTAAAAGTCTAACGAACCAGATTACCAAGATGATAACCATGGATGATTGGAGCTAAACAACCTAGATAACGTTTACTTTATCACGCTGCAAAAAATCCTCACAATTTAATAGAAAATCGAAGGAAACTAATAGACAGGCAAATATGGGCAGAAACAAACCCAAATTGAAACATGTTTTATATAACAATTAAAATAACAGGCCCTTTTTGAAATTTTGCACTGAAAATCTAGATAACAGTTTTGATATATTTGACAAGAACTCTGCGTAAAAAATAAAGTCTTAGAAATGCGCTTATGGTATTTAAACAGCGAGAAAAATGCAGACGGACTACAGAAAAATCCAAATGAAGTTTGTGAGCTTGAAATAAACACCAATCCCATTTGTATATAACGAGTCTAACAACATAGCTAAATTTCCACCAGTTACAGGTACTGATGATTTTCGGCCTGCCATCAACAGAATACGACGGAAAACTGACTAACGAGAATCATGCCGCAACGCATGTAGTAGGTATTGGGAAATAAGATTTGTGGTTCCAACACCTAATAGTTACGCATACATTGATAAGTTGTCCAATTTATTTACAGTTACAAACATGAAAAGGTTTCTGCTTTCGCTAAACGTAAATAAGTTACACAATGAACCAATGATTAAAAGCGCGGGTGGCAACAACTACAGACCTGGCTGAACTTCTCAACATGTTTAAACTAAAACTCGTACCTGTTATCCTCATTGTCGAAGTGAGTCATAGGTGAAAAATGAGCACCAGTATTGACACGTCCAGAACTCTTAGCTGTTGTAACTACCTTTTGTACAGGTGATGTACTAGTTGGACTCAAGGACGAAAGAACTGCTTCTTTATTTCCACATTCAGTCTTATTCTGAAGTCGATCTTGCTCATTAATATCACATTTACCACGGGTCAATAAATCACGACATTTTCTGTTCTTTTTTCTCGTCGAAGTCGTAACATTAGACTTGCTTAGACGGCCAGATGAAGTTAATGCTACTTGTTGCTTCGCAGATAGCAGAGAAACTGAAGTATCTATAGCAGATGAACTTGATTCTAAGAGATCGCCAGCGTTGCATGGTGAACTTTTATCGATTCTTAAGCTACCGAGCGTTTCATTTGCTGTAGATTTTAAAGTGTGAAGTTCAATATAATGAAGTTGAGTTAAAGCAAAAAATATTATAAATGAATTAAGAATAATAATACTGTAATTGTTAATATCAAAATACAAATAATTATAACGGTATACATATACACCATATACAAATACATTATATATATATATATATGAGAGAGTATATATATATATATATATATATATATATATATGAATAATAATTTTACCTTAAGGCAAGTTTTTAAACAGCGGCATATATATCACCGTTCAACAATAACCGCCTTTCTATACTTCCAGGGTGCATTTGACCCAGTTGATCGGAATGTTCTATTCGATACTCTGTCGAAAATTGGTATGCTCACCAAATTTTTAAATATTCCACGCACTCTACAAAAACACTTCTGGTCGGGTTGAGATCTACGAATTAACACACAACTTTACTACCAGCAATGGTGTTTGTCAAGACAGTCCACTTTCCCCATTTTGTTTACTTCTATAATATATGATGTTATGAACAAAACTCTTCCATAAATTCAAGATATATTAATGCAGACCATATCGCATAATTTTTCGACAATTGAGATTTTAATCAGGTCGCCTTGAATAGATTATCAGTCGTTTGTCACTTTTTTGTATGATATTCACACCATTTAAATGTAAAATACGTATACAGGAACACTCATTCCAACTCTGTGACTGAAAAGTGAAGACCTGGACGTAGGTGACAGGTGTACATACCTTGGCGGCTCTACCAATAATTCAAGTAATGTCTGATGAGGTGAGTATGAGAAACGCGAAAGGTAGATTTACTTTCTCTAACTTTCGCCATTTGTAAAATTACTAACATATAGGTTACCAAAAATGAATAACTAACGCTTACATTTGTAGACGTATATTTGAATCGACAGATAAGTGCTCCTCGTTAGAAAAACAAATAAGGCGAAATCAGCTGTGTGGACTCGGCCACGTTTTGCTTATGCCTGCAATGCGTTTGCCCAAAATAGCATTATTGTCTCACCCAGCACCAGATCAATGTGAGAAACAAAATGGACAGGATTTGACATGGCAAAAACAGTTAAATGTAACTACATCCAAATTGAGTAATATGGGACACACGTCTTCCAGGATGGGTTCCACGTACGCATAAAAATTCTTGGTTGGAAATCATGTGTGATATGGCATCAAGTCGAGCTTCGTGCAAAATATTTTATATAATTCTAGTACAATCATCTTCTAGACAATTTTTTAATTGAAGAAAGTTAGCTGCGAAGTCTGATTGTGTTTATGACGAGATACAGTGAAAAACACAAGGTGTATTACTGATCCTGTGGATTTGACCGCATTTTTCTTGTGCGGGACAATTGATAGCACTCGTAGGTCAGTAAAATCTTGAATCTTTTACATTTCCAAGTGCACCGACTATTGGCCTTGATTGATCGGTTCTCACTTGCCCCTTCATATTGAAATCCTCCATCAGCTGCGTGTCTAAAAATGACGTTGGAACAAGAGAACCTATCAATCAAGGCCAATAATCGGCGCATCTGGAAATGTAAAGGATTCAAGATTTTACCGACCTACGAGTGATCAAGTGTCCCGCACAAGAAACATGCAGTCAAATCCACAACAAAAAAGGGTGAACTGAGCATCACAACTCAACATTGAATTATTACTGATTTTGCCTTGCCTTACAGCCGACTTGGCCATCATGGTGTTGTGTAGAGCTTTATTTTACCTCACTTATGCGTGTTATCTAGGTAAATAAATTCATATTAACTAGACCCTCCGCATCATATGTCACTCTACTTAAATAATTTGTTCGCCTAAATTAGATTTTGTCAGTTTTTAACTTTAAAAATTTTTTTTTTGTTATTATTTTTCTTATGGCTATAGGGCAATGGCACATTAACTATTAATGCCTAATGCATTGCTGTTGATGATTACGACTTTGCTTCTACTTCACTGCGGGCTGGACTTCCTTTGGAGGATAAGCCGGCTCCATAGA